>VYZX01020682.1:10988-32043 GCA_013401335.1 Brachypteracias leptosomus | reverse complement strand
CTTCTTCTTCTTCTTCTTCTTCTTCTTCTTCTTCTTCTTCTTCTTCTTCTTCTTCTTCTTCTTCTTCTTCCTTCTTCTCCTTCTCCTTCTTCCTTCTTCTCCTTCTCCTTCTCCTTCTCTTCAAAGCAGACTCTTAAGACCCTATTTTATCTTTTATCTCAGACTGTTTTGCCTTTCTAAGGGCCTTGGAATGACCCTGACCTTCAGAAATTTGGTGAAGTAAGGCTGTGTTTGTGTTGTGGTCTGATACAGTTCATGGAGTACTCTTTGCCCTGCTCCCCTGATCACCTTGACTGGAAACCTTCTGAAGCACAGTCTTACTCTGTCTTTGCTTGGGTGTCCAAGTTTTCCAATGGAAACTAGATGTCCTGGGCACCAGGTAACTAACAACCTTTGACATGTAATTAAGACCCCACAGTTGGGTAGTACTTCTGGGTCCTTGGCTGTTTACAATAGTGTAAGAGCCTCTTATCTTTTTGTTCCAAAAACATCTCTTGCAATTTTGGAGGACAGAAGAAATAGTAAACAACTTGGTAAGTATGGAAATAGAGATTAAAACAAATTATTCAGGCATCTTGCCAGGATGGGAATTAAAAGGATTATAGATATGACATTATTCATTAAAAAAAATAAATCTTAATTAGCATTTTATGTTCTACAGAAACATGCAGAAATGTGGTTGAATACCTCAATTTTTTCTTTTTTCTTTTTTTTTTTTAATGATATCCTACAGAAAAATGCAGAAGTGTAGTGGAGGAGTCCAGCGTAAGATAATCTGAATTTGTTAGAACAATTAAACTTGTGTTTTGGCTTTGGAGAGACTTGCTTAATTCATCTCTATCCCTGTTTTTCAACCTTTACAGATGTTTAATTGTACAATGTGGCTTGCAATTGAGCTCAATGCTAGAAAATTTTATGTATAAATAGATTCTACCTCTTTAATAACAAAACAAAAAAACCCCAAACAGAACTTTTTCTCTTCTACATTAAAAGAGCAAAATTTTGATGTAATTACCAAAACTGTATAATTTTGAAAAATATGCACAGAAAGAGGCATCCTTTACTTGCCCCTATGAATTTTCCTATTGGAACTTGACAGCATCCTTGAGTTTTACTGTTTGGATAATCTTCTTACAGCTGCTCTTTTATGGAAAGCTAGAGATCAAGTTCTCATGTTACCCTTTCTGCAATCATTTTTAATCTCCATTACAGACATGAGATTTTCAAGTGTAAAGAAAAAATTCTGGAACCATATAAAATAAAGCATACTCACGTTACCACAGAGTTGGTAGACATGCAGCTGTTTCTTTTTGTAAAATAGATTTTTAACATTTCTATAAAACAAATATAATTCTGTAGGACAAAAGGGAAGAAATGGAAGATAGAACAACAGGTGCACTTACAGGAGTTTTGTGTATATGCACAGATGTATAAGGTCTCATGTTAAAATGTTACAGACAGTGAAATGTACACCACTAATTTTGCCTGTTTCCATGCACAGTCTATGCACTCATGATGAAAATAAGCATACTGGGATTTGATTTTTGTTAACACTTCCCTCAAAAAGTGGAAAACCAGAAATTGTGGAGAAAAGTAAATGCTACAAAAAATTATCCTCTTTATTCCAAATGAAAAGTCATACCTTCCCAAATCTTGTAATGCTCAGGGAAGCAGCAGCTTCTGTGAGGTGAGAAGTAAGATAAGTAGCAAGACAGTTCAAGAATATTTCCTGTCCTTTCTAATTATTTATGGAGTGAGAGCACTTCATGAAAGTAGAGAACCAAGTAATGTAAAGTCATGATATTTAGCAATACTGTGCAGTGCAGGTTGTGTTTTGGAATGATACCAGAGGGTCTTCCCAAAACATTACAGAATACACTTGTATTAACCATGCGACAGAAACACACAGCAGAGAAAACCAGAGGAGGTTAAGACCTTAAGGGATATTATGTCTCTGTTCACCTTACAGTGTTTTGAATTGTGCTGTGACATTTGAGCTTTGGAATTTAGAAACTGTAGTACCCAGGACTGTTCTATCTTTGTAAGTTTTCTATATGAATATGATATATATTCTAATCAAGATTGGTAGGTTGCTGATGGCAAGTGTAGATTGGAGTGCTTGAGTGGGCTTTTGGAAGTTGTCATATAGATAAAAATATATAAAAACAATAGGGGATGCAAAGAACCTTCTCTTGTGGTGTTTTTAAACATGATGTAGATTTATATGTGTATGTAAAATATCACACCAAAATACTTTTTTTGGCATTAATTTAACAGACCACCAGAATTTGTGATCATAAATAGACTGGCACATCCGTAGCACTAGAAATACTTTATTAATCTAGACAGATCAATCAGTCTGGAAGCTGAACATTTATTTATGCTTCAGAAATCTCTTTTCTGCCCATTACTTCATTCTTTGGAACTTTGGAACATTATTGGCTTGAATAAATGTTCAAATTCCTGTTCCACATTGAATTTTTTTTTCTCTCTCTTGCCACAAATCTTGAGAGAAGATGGTGAAATGACATGAAAGTTTCTCACACTTTGTCATGTTCATCTTAATCAAAAGCCTTTGGCCACTGCTAGGCAGAAGTCACATACTGGCACTTGTTTGCTCCTCCACATCAGATGTTGGTCATATGAAAGCCTGCATCATTCTCCAGACTTCTGTGACTTGTCCTAAAAATATACAAGAGATATGTATTATGTAATGCCTGTCTTCTCTCAAGCAATGTAAATGTTAATTAAAAGCAGAACACCTTGGCATAATGGAAGATAAAAGCTTTTAAGAATTCTGTTTCTTGGTTTAATTTTAAAAACCAGAAAGGAAACATAGGAATTGCATGTCGAATGTAAATGTAAGGAAAATAATTATATCACATATTTTTCTACTTTAGTACACTTCAGTCCATCAGAAATGCTTTTAGTGTAAGTGAATGTACATAATTACTATTCTGCTGTTCTGATTACTCATTACACCACAGTTACAAGAAGAGATCATTTGGCTGTCAAGGTTTAGTCATAGTCATTAGTACATTGCCTTTGTCTTGATACAGAGTAAGGTGTTTTACTATAAGCTGCTGGTGGTGCATAAAATGCGTCACTGCATTTCCTAATTGGGGAATCAATTATAACTGCCATTATCTTGTATCCTTTCCTGATGTAAGTGGACAGAAGTTTTATTCACTGAGTAACATTTTTGATTATTCATCCTTTCTGTCACACCTGGATATGCACAAACACAGTATAATGGAAAAGTCACAAGTACTATGTCAGAGTAAGAACTGAAATATGAGGTAAAGCACAGGTATTCACTTCTGAGTCATTTTGGTAACATCATTTCATACTGACTGTCCAGTGTAAGAACTGTATTACAAAGAGTTCAGACTATATGTAATGAAACCTATGTAGAAGGGCAGATTTTTTTATGTGTGTGTGATCTTTGATGGCATGTGTATGTATCTGGTTCTTACCATGTGTTTTGTTTCTGTTTTTAGTTCCTCTTCAGTGTAAGGGTCCCATAGAGGTCTATGAGTAACTTTGGTCACAAAGTTTATTTTGAATGGAAATAACTGTCCTATATTTGAGTGCTCTTCCAAAGCTCATTGATACCATCTGGTGATATCAGCTGTGCTCAAACACCCTTGGTCTGTAAATTCAGAATAGATTTTGGTTGGTATAAACTAATACAGCTCTGGTGGCTCAAAATTTTGATTGAATCTGAAGCATTCAAATTATACAACTGTATTTGTCCACATTAGAAAATTGAATTCTCAGGTACTCTTATAAATTTCAAAGGAGTAAAGTCCACAGTGTTAATTTAGGTCAGCCCTCTGAACAGGGCGTATGCATTCTCTCTCCCATTCCTGACTTAAGGGAACTAAGATTATTACATCAGGAGAAAGTTCCTTCCTCCTTTTATTTGTTCACTTCTTCCTTTTTCTGTTGATATCAGTACTAAAAGTGCCAGCAATACTGCTTTATTTAGTCAGGATTTTTTTAGGATAGTTCTTCCTTGAAGAGTTCTAGTCTGAGGGAAGGGGAGTGTGATCAAGCTGGACTGTGCTTATGAAAAACAGGATTAAAAAAAAAGTGAATACATCTGGAAATCATTATCTAGTACTGTGCTACCTTCAACAGCAAGCCTTCTGTTGAATCTATGTCTCCAAAATGTGTTATTCCCTTTATATGGTGAAATGGCCTCTCAGGACTGCTCAACAAACTGTGGTGTGCTATGTTTTTGGCTGGGTTTGGCTTTTGATCCTTGAAAGATGAGAAGAATGAGCTAATGTTATTTGACGCAAATATACACCTGGGAAATCCAGTCCTTATTAATGAGACTTTTGTGGTGAACAAGGACCTGCCTGCCTGGGAGGGGGTTGTGCAGGAGAATGTGTGATGGTGCAACAGGAATAAACCTTCTCCCAGAGTCTGCTGCACCACTGGATGCCTGTGTGGGTTGGTGATGGAACCAAAAAGGTGATGGGAGGGCAGGGAGCATTGTTTTCCTATTCAGGGCTTTGGTGTGATGCAGGTCCTTTTTATATGGGCATATTTGAGACCTTTGTGCAGTTTCAGACATATTTTAACCCTTCCATGTGGTGTACTTTTAGCTCAACATGAATTTGGCCTAGATGTCTATCTATTTTCTTTCAAGATTTCTCGTAGTTTCATCTGAGGTAGAGTTAGGGCTTTTTTAAAAATCTTTTAGTTTCACGAGCAAGCTGGGACAAGTCAATCTATGCAGCAGATAGCACCAGATGACTTTTTCAATCAAATATTGTCAGGCATTCATTAGCATAGTACCAGTGAATTCAACTCGGCTTTCTACATGTTTGGAGTATTTTTGTGTCTTTTTTTTTAATTCACTGGGTACCCAGGGACATAAATACATAATTTCCAAGTGTGGAAGAATGCTCACAGCAAGTGAAAGTCTTTAAAAACTGTGAGAATAGATGTTTGTGAGAGTGTCTGGTGAAGGAATGTAACAGCTGCAGCATGTTGTTCGTGCTGTCTTTCTGCTTAGAGAACTACAGCCAGCCAGTTAGGAAGCAGAAACAAGAACACAGTTCAGGTGAACACTCTGAAAAACAGGTTTAAAAACAGCATGAATAACAGTTGTTTGACATATTAGTTGCAGTGGATTGGTTCTGCAAATTTTCATGTCTACATTGAGCATGAATGGAATAACTCAGTGTACCTAATTTGTTAACAACATAGTTTACTCATGATTAATTTGTGAACAGAAAAATGAGCTAGGTTAATTACGTAAATGGTGAATACCTCTGGCAGAGTCATTTTGTCAAACTGCCTCACTGGTTTTCAGCTATTAGTCAAAGCAGTAGCTGATCAGAGCACCTGCATAACTCCACAGCAGTAAGGGAACTGATGTCTTCTCATCCTATAGGCTGTCTGAAAGGACAACTAGATCCACAGGATTGTACATCCTTAGTCATGGCTAACATTTTTATTGTTCTCTTGTGAATCATGGAAGATTATAATAAAGATTATGTTCCGTTTCATTTTGAAATAATACTCAGATTGAGGTTAAAGAGGGGTCAACTAGCACTTAAAATATGTACTAAATTTGTTTCTGATCAGTCATACTAAAACTATTACAGGAAGCTGCAACACACCTACTGCAGGAAGGGTCAGCATCCTTTATTGCTAAAACCAGAAGAGTTGTTCTTGTTTATCCAAGCACAGCCTGTTAGGACCTGGGTAGTATGGTGTCTAGAAACATCACCCTGGTGAAAACTTCAAGGAGATGTCCTGTCCTCTTTTGCATGTGTGCTACACCTTCATTTGTGCTTTGCACTTCCCCTGCTGCTGTGATTAACCCTTTAGAATATCCAGGTTTTATTTGACACACAAAGTATTACACTTTTGTTGCTTCCTACCCTCACACATGGCTGCTGAGAGCAGACTGAAGAGCCTATTGAGGAGTTCCATGACAGATTGAGCTTTTAGCATAATACCTTCTCGAGCTGGATTCACAGACTGCCAGAGACAAATATCCAGGTAAAAAAGAAGAGAATTTCTGGAAATTTCAGCCTGTATATGCTGAATTCTTAGTGGTGTGGTTTTTTCTTGTTTAAAGCAAGAAGCTCTTTAACCAGAGCAAGAGTTACACATTGCACAAGTGGAAATTGGGACTCCTTAAACAGGATAGCATAGTCTACCAAAACACCCTGATACTGGGCAAAAACTCTAATAGATGTTGCTTTCACAGTAACTGGTGAGCATTAAGAGTGTGGACGATTTTCTGTCATTTCTTCCCTTCCATTTCTCTACCACTTCTAAAGCTGCCGGTGCATAACCGAACAATTCTTTCCTGCTATTCACATTGGATAAGTGGACAAATCTTATTACACACACTTAACTTCTTGTGGTTTGTGATTAAGCCAGAAAGCACTCCCTCTCTAGAACATTCACTATCAAATGAGATTTAAAGATTTAAAATACAATCTGTGTAAAGCAATTCACATAGCCTAGGAGATTATCCTGGGAAATTTCATTTGGTGTTGGAACACTTTAGGCTTCATAACTGCAACAGTGCTAGCATCTTAAAAGGCTTTTTACAACTTTTAGTAGCAGTACACCTACATCAAGCAAAACAGAAACAATCGTCTGAATAGGAAAAAACCCACTAGCTCCAAGTAGCTGTGCTGTAGGGCATTATTAGTCCAGGAATGTTGCATACCTCCTGTGGTAAAATTACGTTCTTGATATTTTATAGGGAATGTTTTCTCAAGGCAAGTAACCCTTGCAAACAGATACAGTTGGTAGCATAATTTGCTTGTTTATTAGTTATAGTTTCCACTTATTTCTGCTTAGATCTTCTGCTCCTGTGCTCCAAAACTCTAGTGCTAAATGGTTTAAAAATAGATTTTGGACTGGACTACTAGTACTATTAAGAAAAAGGGTTTATTTTTCTTGCTGAATTTTACAGGAGAGATTAGTGGTGTGCTTTGGCAAGTTCTCCAGATAGTGAGTCTCTCAAAGCAATGGGCCTTGATTTTGTGTTGTGACATAGTATCTGCACACTCTGATAAGCAATAAAATATCTGGCTCCTTTTTTTTTTTTGTCAGATTTGGAGTGGAATAAACAAGGATTGCAGTTCCTCAGCAGTCTGAATTTGAGTCACCCAGCATGAGAGAAGAAGCTGTGAGAGCTAAAAAGTATGCCCCATTGAACTGTGACTTCTTCTTTATCTTGCTTATAGAATAACAGTTCTGAAAAAAATAGTATTCTCAACAAAGATATAAAGAACTTTAAGTAGATTTTACCCTTTATGGTAGAGCTACAAAGTACGAATTGCTCTGGATCAAACAGGATGTAATATAGGAATTCTTATAGAGCATTCTGTGACATACATAAAATGTGGGACAATGTCTGCTCAGATAAGAGAAAGTATTGACATTGTGTCATCATATGAGCACAGAGGTATTTGAAAAACAGTAGGTGAAACACTGCGTAACTAAGGCTGCTATAATGAATACTCTATCTTTGGAGGGGAGGGAGAATTTGGAATAATGGGTCAAAATCAATTTCAACTGAACAAGCAAAAAGTTATTTCATAAGCATTAGAAGAAAGAACAAAATGAAGGGATGTGTCAGTCTGTTATTGAGTAGAGGAGGGAGATAAATGATGGTCTCAGAAGAGAATTCAGGAGAGTTAAACTGCTAACAGATCTTGGTCCTTCTCCTGTTGAAGAGCGGGAATGTAACTTGGTCAGCACTGTCTTAGATGCCAAGACTCAATGGGATCAAGCCCCATATACTGCCAGTTGCTTTCATCCCATAGGCATATCAGCTGAGGTTTCATTTTCAACACACTGTTTCTGAGTCCTGACAAAGTAGTAGCTCTGTCAGTGCAGGAGCACTAATCTGTCTGACAGCTCTCATGCAGGACAGTTGGCATGTCTGAATTTTGCATCAGCATGACCTGGAATGAAATACCAAAAATGGGCAAATGTCTGACAGGATGGAATTAATTGAGACTGAGTTTGCAATCTGTTTTCCTTTGAAAAAAAAAAAGGAGTTTTTACCACTGCGAATAGTAAAGTACGATTTTCGTAATTTATTTTTTAATACATAACTAATGAAATCACATATGGTATCCCTGTAAAAGTTTTACAGGGATCTTTATTATTACCAACGCAGGTCATATGTCTCCTTTCAGCCTCAGCAATTGAGGAGATGCTTTCTTAGTGTCTCCATGCCATTTCAAAAGCAAGTTTACCACTTTGTTCTATTTAAAATCAAAGTTCCCAGGTCCTCACAATAAGATTTGCAGTCAACACCTTTTAAGGATGAGCATGGTATAAAGTGAAAAAGTAATGAAGTGTCAGAAAAATAGTACAGAAGAGGGTCACAGCTTCTTTCCCTGTCCCAGTCATATTTCCACACTTGGATTTTAAATCCAAAGCAATAACTTTTTCATCTTTCACACTAATATGTTAAACATCAGGAAAAAATATAGTATACTGGTTTTACTAAAAAGAAAAAAAAGAATAAGAATTATCTGAGTGTTCATTTAAAAAAACACAGTTAAAAATTATCCCAGATTATCCCAGTGCAAAGAGAAGACTACCGTAAAAGACCAATATGAGTGTACCAGGTGCTTTTCAAAGGAAATGTTGACATGATCAGATGCTCTTGTATGTCAGCAGTCTGCTCATGCTCTGAACTACAAAAGAGTAAGTCAGCTCCAACCTGGAAATCAAGCTGTTCTGCTATCTGATGTTAAATGTGTGTGTCTAGTATTGATGCTGGTTTGTGTTCACTATTCCTGTGATGCAAGGGAGGAGAACTACAGAAGGTCATCAGCACATGCATGTGGCCATGGAGGTGTTTCCTAAACATGATAGTTGGATTGGAGTCATTCAACAGTGAAAACAAGAATGCATAGCTAAGAGTACAGCAAAAGCTGTCAGTCAAAAAGCCAAAAAGTAAAGACTAAAGAGATTTAAAAAACAAAACAACAAAAAAGAATCAAAAATAACCCTAAAGAGATTCTACTAAGAAGGAAAGACAAAGGCAAATACAAGCCCAAATATGTATTATGAAAAGAATGGGACAAAAAGACTGAAACAGTCAATACCGTTTTCATGTAAGTCATCACAACACATATTGCTTATATGTTTCATGAAAATGGGGTTAATGAGGAGATAAAGTGCAGGTCAGTATATGAATTAGTAAAGAATGGTGAAGTCCCAGCAGGGACAGGATGAAGAAGCGCACCCTAAGGCACTTCGGGGCCAATCTCTAATGAAGCCCCTAAAGAAACATGGTATCTATTTGTTTAAAGGGACTCAGGCAAATTTCCAGCTGGTCATCTTGACTCTGACTCCCGGGAATGTTCTGTACCAAGTTATTACCCAGTTGGTTGTTATGTAGCTTCAGGAAAGTAAGGCAATAAAGTTAAATCCAAGCAAGGTGAACCTGTGAACATCAGATCACACAAAGTTAATTTATCCACACATCCCCCCCCTCGTCCTCCCTTTTTTTCCCCTTTGGTCATGGGTTTTGTAGACTTATCTCTAAAAAGAATTTTTTTAAAAAAATTAGAAAATAGGGGAAAAAAAGATAGTGATAAATGGTCATTTTAGCAAAGGGGTAAAGTTACTAGAAGGGTACCATAAGAATATGTTCTGGGAATTATATTGTTCAATGCATTTATAACTGACCTAAAAATAAGGTTGAGGGGTAGAGAAGAATATTTACATATTAAAAAGAGGTCAGGATAGTCCAATGTAAAGCTGCTTAGGAAGAGTTGCAGAACTACTTTTCCGTACTGAATGACGAGTTGATTAAATGGCAGATGAAATCCAGTGTTGATAAATGCAAAATAATGATCCCAGGAAAAGTAACTTCTAATCATATACCACATTAACTTTCACATTAGCTATTCCAATTCAGAAGGGAGATCTTTAAGGTCACTGAGAGTAGTTCACAGCAAATATCATCTGTGTGTTCAGCCACATTGAAAAGGTAAATAGACTCATAAAAATTATTAGGGGGAAAAAGGAGAACAAAATAGAAAACACCTTTATGCTATCTATAAATCTAGCCTTTGCTTGCACATTGAATGTACTGTGTTGTTCTGGCCATTCCTTCAAAAAAGAACATAAGGAAAGCAAATACAGAGAAGGGTAGCAAAGATGATGAGAGAAAGGGAATGACCTCCATGTACAGATCTAGTTAGGCCCACCCTTATGACTTGTAGAGGGAATGCAGCAGGGACATATAGAACACAGAAGGCACACAGGGGATTTCCCTTCCCTGATTCTCGTGGTAATCAGTGGTGCTGTCCTCGTTCGGCCAGGATAGGGTTAATTTTCACCAGGAGTTGCTATTCGGTACCATGCTGACATCATGTCCGGTACACGAGGCGCGAGGCGCAGGCAGTGTAATCTGGGCTTTGTCTCACCCGGGTTGCCTCGCTCTGTGTCTGTATCCATGTGGTCTGCATCTTTATACGTGGGGGTTTTTTTGGCACATTGTTATCCCTGTTGCTGTTACTGTTGTTGTGACTGTTGCTTTTGCATCACTGTATTAAATTCTTCTTATCTCAACCCGCAGGGTTTGTATTTTGCTACCTCTCCCGTTCCCGTCCGGGGGTGGGGGGACAGCGGCCACGTGGTGCCCGGTCCCGGCAGGGTTTAAACCACCACAGGTGCTGAGCCCTGCAGTATTCAGTCGTAGCTTTCTCTTTCCTTCAGTTGGAACTAAGTGTGGATATAAGCTCTATGAATGTACATGGCTTGGCCTGCAGAAATCTCACTCATTTAAGCATCATTATATTTGGGTGGGATTATAATTTTAAAGAAATATCTGTTATGGTAGTTAATGAATGTATTAAAAGTGAGCTCTGCACTATGTGAATTTAGATATTTTAGTAGAGCTCTTAGTGCTCCTCAGCCACGACTCGCAACTCTCAGCATTGTGCTCAATGTTATGACTTCGCAACGTTGTCCTTTGAAAGAGGACTGAGTCAGAGGTAAGAGTGATTAGCTAATTTGTGAGTTCTGCTCTGTCAAATGCCTCTTCATCTTATGAGTAAGCTCTGATTTATTTTTTTTTCCCCTAAGATGAGATTTATTTTTTATATATGTATATTTTTTGGTATCAGGGACCATAGTGATTAGAACAGGAAAGGCGGATGTACTAATGGAATAGAATAAAATGTTAAATAATTAGCTGAATTAGCTAAGGGGATTTAATAATCTAAGTACATTTTACAAGGGATAAGGATAATTGTTCTTGCTTTATCTTCTGGGATAATAGTGACTGACTACCTTTTTGTGGTTTACAGTTTAGTCTGCTATAACAATGCCATTAATAAAATAGTTTTACTCTTGTGAGCGGCACAGACTTGCCTTGCAAAACCTTCTGCCTTCCCCACTCATCCCCAACTTTGCTCACTGAATATGGCAGTCATTTGAGAACTGCAGATCACACAGATCTGTATGTGAGTCTAGTTCAGTGTCTGTTATACCACACTGGGAAGGTGTCAGCCTCCACTATTAATGCTAAAAAGGCACTGAGTACTTTTTCCTTGAAACAAAGTTTGTGCTAAACTTCTGTGAACTTAATTTTGGACAGAACAGCTCTGTGTGCCATCCTTGAATAAAGATTGGAGATTGTGTGGGTTTTCTCAAGTTAAAAAGCAAAATGTGACAGCAGTTTTTACATTTCAGTGCCCAGGCTAGAGGTTTGGCAGAAACATTGTGTCAGATATATACCTTACTGTTAAGCAAGGCCTGCATGCACACACTGGAAGCTGAATAATTCCCCATTTGATACTCTGAAGAGGGATGGAATATCTCAGAGAAAAATAAAACAACACAGATTTGACCATATGATTAAGGTTTCAGTTTGGGCCAAAATGGTGAACATGAGGGCGAGACAGAACTTTCTACTTTGAGAACTCAGCTTTACCTCACTACTTCAGAGGATTTCATTAGGCTTAAGTTGTTTGATTTTAGCGTAAAATCCATTTTCATAAAATGACAAATGAAATGGGAGCAACAAACCTCTCTTACAGCTGATTCATTGCCTTCCTATTCTTTCCTCTTTTGTTTCTGTGACCTTTAGGTTAATTACTCTTAATCAACCAGTGTGTGTGCAAAATGCTTTGATTCACACATTTTCATTTAGCAGAGCAACGAGCAAAGCCAGGTGGAAGAGAAAACATTTGTATGGTGTGACTGACACCCTGGAAGGAAGGGATGCCATCCAGAGGTACCTCAACAGGCTTGAGAAGTAGGCCCATGCTGCCCTCATGAAGTTCAATGAAGCCAAGTGCAAGGTCCAACATGTAGGTCAGGGAAATCCCAAGCATAAATATAGGCTGGGTGAGGAATGGGTTAAGAGCAGCCCTGAGGAGAAGAACTTGGTGCTGTTGATTGACAAGAAGCTCAACATGGCCTGGCAATGTGTGTTGTTGGCCCAGAAAGCCAACTGTTTATCCTGGGCTGCATCAAAAGAACTGTGGCCAGCAGGTCAAGGGAGGTGATTCTCCACCTCTACTCCACTCTGGTGAGACCCCCACCTAGAGTAATTCATCCTGTTCTGGGGCTCCAACATAAGAAGAATATGGACCTGTTGGAGAGAGTCCAGAGGAGGACCACAAAGCTTATCAGAGGGCTGGAACACCTCTCCTGTGAGAACAGGTTGAGAGAGTTGGAGTTGTTCAGCCTGGAGAAGAGAGGCTTTTCTTATTTCAGCCTTCTAGTATTTAAAGTGGCCCTACAGGAAAGCTAGAGAGGGACTTTTTACAAAGGCATGTAGTGATAGGACAAGGAATAATGGCTTTAAATTGAAAGAGGATAGATTTAGATTACATGTAAAGAAGCTCACACTGTGAGGGTGGTGAAGCATTGAAACATGCTGCCCGGAGAAGTTGTGGATGTTCCCTGCCTAGAAGTGTTCAAGGCCAGGTTGAATGGTTCTTTGAGCAACCTGATCTAGTGACAGGTGTACCTGCCCATGACAGGAAGGTTGGAAATATTTTAATAATCTTTAAGATCCCTTCCAACCCAAACCATTCTATGATTCTATGATAATTTGAGTTTACAGCCTCCAATGGCAAAGTTAGGCAGTGAGTCCATTGGGATTGAGCCATCTCTAAGTCAGGCAGCTGCATTATAGAGTTGTTGAAATTAATCACAATATGTCCTTGTGGCTTATGTGTATCATAGGAACCTACTGACACTGGAGAACCTGGATGACAGATCTTGGAACAGGAATAATCCCAGTTCACAATTCTGCCTCCAATCATGAAAAATTTGTCAGAAAAAATTAGGCCCATACACTACTTTCTATCAGCTTTATCAGCGGTATGTGATTATGTGGCACTTCATTTATTTCATACCTAAATGAACCTCTGCTGCAGAGCCTCTGCTTAGTTTCTGTAAATTAACAATGGGTTATGACTTTTTTCAGCTGAGGTTACACATGTGCAAAAAAATAGCCGAGTAAATGGGAAGCTTGTTATGCTTTTCTTGCAGTTATGTTTCTTATTACTTATTTTAAAGAATAAATAGTGCTACACATTTTGGTACCTTTGGTTGAAGCAATTGTCATATTGTATATTGCTGCATATTTTTCATATGTTTCCCTCTCCTTCCCCTACTGCAAACCACCTTCTCCCCTCAAACCACCCACCCCCACCCCTCAAAGCAAGCACTGGGAACAACATAGCATGACACCATTGTCCCCTTTCCACAGTGACTGGGAGACACTGCAGGTGAATTCAAAGGCAGGATCTTGTAGACTTGGGAATATTTCTTCAGTACAAACCATTTGCTGGGTCCTGGGCTGTGGGCCCTGAGTTGAAATTGACCTTTGAATGAGTCACAACCCAGCAACATGTTTTGTTTCCCAAGTGGTTCCCCAAGGCCCCAGAGGCAGAACCTGGCTCACCTGTGTGAGGCCCTGCCTTCCCCCACGTGATCATGGTTGGGGTGGTGGGTGAGGCTAGAGCTATATTAGCCAGGAACCAACCAGTCTGAGAGAAGTAATAAGAATCTGATCAGTTTGAAGAGTTCTTGTGGAAGAGAATTCCTGCTGGTGCCAGCTTTCTGAGCTTTCTTTCAGTGGTGTGTTCCCCTTTGGCTGATTTGAGATGGAGAAAAGCAAACAGATGAAGAATAAAAGATGGAGTTATGCTGAGGGGATGTTGCTGAGTTTGGTGTTGGCCTGAGAAAGAAGAGAGTTAGCAGCACAACTGTTCTTTCCCAGTGCTGGTGTGGTGTTTGTTCCAAGTATCACCCTGCCCCTTATTTATCTCACCTTGGCTCCTTGGTCTTCTTTCACCTCCTCCCTCAACTTGCCTCCTTACTACTTCCCCCTTGAGTGTTCTCTCTTTTTTACTTTTCACTTAGCTAATTGCCTTCTAATTTAGCTGCCATTTGCAGCCCTCTGTTGGTCTGTGCTTTTTATCTCTTGAATGCTGCCTTTTCTTTGGCTAAGTTGATGGGTATCCTGTCCCACTAGAACAAGTGCAGCAAGATGAGTTCAAGGGCTGATGGTCATCTGGCACAAGGAAGTGGTGCAGTTCGCAGGCCATTCAAAAACCTAGCTCTAGCCCCCATAGGTATGGGGTTTGGCTATGAGACACTGTATGGGAATAGACAGTGTTATGTTCTTCTACCACCTATCTCTTTGAAATACAGTGTGGTTGTTTCTTGCTGTAATAGTTATTCCTGGTGCTGATTTCAGCTTTGAAATGGTTGTTTCAGTTGTGACCAATTCTTGTTACCCTACTGCATACAGAGCTGTTTCTCCTTCCCCTAGCATTTGGTTCAGTACATAGACTGGTCTTAGAATTAGACCACCTGTTACTAGTTCCATTGATGTCAAAAGAAAGGTGCCTCGTATAGAAATGAGCAAGTAAAAGTCTTTTACTGTTGCTGTTTGGAGTAAAGTGAGTTAGATACTGGCAAAACTGTTAAAGAGTGTTTGTTTTGACCTTGTGGAGTAAGTAGGGGAAAATACAATTGGAAGTTAGAACGGAGACTAGGAGAGAACAGCATATAAACAGATTTATGGAACTGTCACTGAGTGAAGATGGAAGACGAGGTGCTGTTACAATTGTTGCTCTCAAGATGAAACATATCAGGCAGTGAGAGTACTGTGCTGGACATCTTAGCAAGGCGATGCTGTCACAACAGAGTGGGTAGCAACACCAGCTTGTAATTTGAAACTCAGAAGCATTGAAAAAGATAATTTACACATACTTGTGTGCACTTCAGAGCTTGTTAAACATGCAAATGGGTAAATTAATCCTTATGTTGGTATTAAGACTTAATGAATGCAACTGTTTCTGTTTAATCGGTTGTAATAGGGTTTCTTAATATGGCTGCATTGCAACTGATTTCCAGCTTTGCCTCCGGGATCTGTGGCTCCACAGTGAACTAGTTTACAACACAGCAGTCACTCCTGAACTGTGCCTTGAAGTCACACTATGAGAGTGTAGAACTCCACCAGCTGTAATTTCAAAGGATTATAGTGATATTATGGGTAGCATTGTTACCATTGAATAGCAGTCTTGAATGCAAAAAGGCCCAAAGCTTTGGTTTCTTTTCATTGAGAAATTTTTAAGGAGTGAGCTAGTTGCCATTTAAACTATTGATTTTCTATGATCCTATCAGTAAATAGAAGAAATCCTGAATCTGCTACTGCTCACTGGAATTTACCAGCATCTGAAATTTAGGTAAGTATCTGAGGGGTAGCTCTTCAGATTGTGAAAGGTCAGATTATTAACGGCAGTTACATTTAGCTGCAGCTCTCTCAAGGCTCCCTTCAGGCTCTAGCTGTGAAAAATAAAAAACAGCTGTAAGGAAGGGAAATATGGACTTGCTACTATTGCTTCCCATCTCTGGGGGAGATTTATATGTACTACTAGTGACACAAGTTGGCAAATGTGTTTAGATTTCACTGGGTGTTATGTTCCCTTTGCACTGAAGTAAACAAGTGCACAGGGATGATACAGAACCAAGAACGTACATGTTGAGCTTTGTCACTGTTTACATGAGATTTTTGAACTCTGCTCTTTCTTTGAGACACAGAACTTTCCAGCTTGTCACCTGGAGCACCTGGCCAAAAAGATTATGTAGAGACTCCAAGACCTGGCTCTAGAAACTCAGGAGGGAGGCATCAGAAACAGTGGAAGATGAAGGGCTGCTGCAGTGTGCTGGGAAGCCTTTCTACAAGTGTCAGATTTTATCCAGGAGAAGACAAAGGAAAGCTAGCAGTGGGGGAATGTTTGTCCATCTAGTTAAAAGAGAAAGCAGGAAAGGAAGGAATGGAAACAATACAGCTTTGCAATTGCCCATTCCACTGAGATTTTTTTAATGATTCAAGCCTCATCTCTCTGATGTACTGATGGAGTGGGATTAAATACAAAGTGGGTAGAAAAGCTGAGAGGAAAGCACACTCGGCAGATTTTAACCAGGCCAGCTTCAGAGTTTGGGACAGCAAGCAGCTATAGGTACACATATGCAAGCATTAAACATTTCAGTTATAATATTGATTGATTACACTTTTTTCTGCTGAGCTTTGCTACTAAAGTAAGAAATTACATTTAAGTCATATAATAGCATGTCAGTGATAGCACTTGTTTTAATATCTGAGTCTGGATGTCATGTGTGACTGAAGGCTGGGAGTCATCAAGCTTCCTGAGAAAGTGAGGGTTGTATACCCATACTTCCTGTGCATCATTTTTATCACCCACTTGTAATAAAAGGACTAATTGCTTCTAGAAGTTTTGATAATACAGGTACAGAATATGTTTTCAGGTATGCTCCCTTTGTAATAAAAATTGTTTCAGAATAGTAATGAAAAATTAAAGGCAAAAGTGCATCCAGAGTCCAGTTGTGCTTGCTCATTCAGTCACACCAAAGCTTCACCGTAGCAAGCAAGACTGCAAGGCAGCAGGGTGTGCTGATTTGTGCCTTTCTGTAAACACTGGGGTAGTGCAGGATAAGCACGAACTTGTGAACCTCTGCTCAGCAGCATCTGACCTGAGTATTGGAGGGAAATAGAATGGTATTAACTAATTTTGAGTAGAAACTAAGGAATTAAGGTTACAGTTAGCTCCCTACCAACAACTGCAGAGAGTGACGGGGAACTGTTTTATGGGATGATGCTGGGAGGTTTTCATAGTGACTTTGGCATGACTCTGAACTAGTGGGTGCTGAGATTTGTAGGATTATTTACATGTTATTCATTAAAGGAGAATTGCAATCAAAAGTCAAGTGCTCCTGGAGATATGTGCGACTCCACTCAGACAGCTGAAGTGAAATAAAATGCACAGGAGCTCAACACTCACTGGGATGCCAAATCTGAAACAAAACTGTATGAAGTGTAAGATTAGATCATTAGATTTAGACAGTGGTTTATGATATAATAAAAACATGTCCTTTAGTACAGCAGAAGCAATAGGCGTGGGAGAGACCCTATGTCTTCCATTATGCAGTGCATAAAAGACAGTGTGAATTGTACAGTTTAGGAGATGAGGAGTTCAGAGAGACAGTCAAGGTCCATGTACTGCTGGAAGGCCCAAGTGGATTTCCCTGCATGGAAAAGAGGGGATACAGTACATTTGGCTAGTTAGTGGATGAATTTTCAGCTTCACATCACTGTCAATCGGCTGCTGTAAAAATATTTTTAACTGGAGAGCTGAACACCAGTGAGGTAGCGTCTGTGTTTCTGATGTTATAAACTGTTAGTATTTATAATCTTTGGATGTTTTGACATCCTTTATATCATCAAATAAGGGCAAGGCATCATTTTGTATTAGAATGATTCCCGTAAAATATTTTAAGTACTGTTAAAAGTATTCTTTTAATTGATTTGCTCAATTAAGAGTGATATCTCATTAAGTCAAGATAAATAAAAAGTAGTTGTTTCCAAGCCCAAATTCAAGTCTGTTTAGTAGCAAATAAAAATTAATGTGATTATCTTGAACTACTTCTCTTTTGTAGCAGTTAAAGGACCACTTTTTATTGGCTGTAAACTCCAAGGGAAATATTCAAAATATATTCAGAGTACAAATGTGTGTTTTAAGGATACTTGAGCGATATTTCCTTATCTCTTTATACTGACTAAAATCATATGGAGGGCTGAGAGACTGTTAAGGTTGAACTAATGTCAAAGGGAAGTTAGTATGCTTACTGTGTTCGTTAATGACAGATAAAACTGTCAAGAATGAAAAATCCCTCTCTGTATTCTTTTCCTCTGGGAAACAAAATGGAAATAAAATACTAAATTTATATGGAGAGGTTGTAAGTAGAAACTGGAGAAAATTAACTAAAAGAATGAATTTTTTTTTCTCTAAACTTTAAAATATTTTTTCTGTGTAATCAGTAAACATTCTATGAATACAGATCTTTTCTTTAGATTCTTGAAAATATTTTAGCAACATTTTTAATTGCTGCACAATTTACAAACACTTTGAAGCCTTTTTTTTTTTTTGTAAATCGGTGTGAAAGTTGATATTTTTTTCTGGAAGGTAAGAAAGAAGACAACAATTTCCACCAAAGGCACAGCCTGTTTGCTATAAGGCAGAAAAAGAAAATATCTGCAAGCTATCTCTCCTTTTAATAATCATTCAGAAAGTTAAGACTGATATTTTAAGGCCAAGGATAAACATTTGAAGAAATTTCACTCAAGTAAAACTACAGGTACCTGATTTAGGTTAGTGTATAAACAATTCAGTAGCAAATTTTCTGTTACATTCTCTGGGCAGAGGCTATACTTAATTCTCTTTAGATGTGCATAAAACTTTTGTCCTCTGTTTGTAGGTGGTCTAGAACTTTAGTCTCCTATGAGAAAAAGTCACACCATTTACCTCCTGACAGAGAGATTCCTAAAACCTTATTAATTAAGCTACATAAACTGCTTTTTCTAGTGCAAATCAAACCCATACAAAGGAGGATGAAGTTCTAGTTTTCTGTCCAATGCTCACTGTGATTGAACAGATCAGATGTGCTTCAGGCAATCAATCGCAAGCTTTAACTCAATTTTGCTTCTGTGATATAACAGGCAACTTAGCAAGCCTGTTAATTTGATTTTGGTTTTTCCTCACTAGAAAAGTAGGATTAATGCTCCTGCTGCTACCTGCATCCTAGGATAATAGCTCAGTTTGTAGACTGATATCCATGGCAGGCTTGGATTCTATGATCAACTCCCAGGCATGTATTTTGTATGACCCATTCCTGAGATCTTGATATGTTCGGGCTAGTTATGTGCAAACAGGATCTCCTTTGAGGACTGTTTTTTGGGGTTTTTTTTAATATATATTCCCTTCACAGTATGATAGTAAAACATGCGGTAATTGTCTCTATCATGACCAACTTTGCTAGTTCTTTTCTGGCAGAGAAGAATTAGAGCAGGACTGAAGCGATGGCCTAGCTTTGTTTTATGAGCTGGTGGTTCAAAAAACATGTCAAAGTCAAAGGGGAGAGCCTTCCAGATTAAGTCATAGGGAAAATCTACACTCTGCCAGGAAGAATGTATGATGAATACAGTGTGATTCTGATGTCTTTCAGATGATGTGATGTCCTGTCTGACACTATCCTATTAGGTACATGATGTGAAATGGCATAATGTTGCATGCGATAAAATGATGTTGGATTAAAAGCTAGAACAGTAATGTCAAAGCCAAACAGTCTAACAATAGCTTTCTCATAAGCCAACAAATAAAAACCAGTTGTCTAAACTAACTATGGATCTTTCCATTCAGCTGAAGTTAATATAATTTCATATAGGCTTAGCTTTTTGCCATTATACATGCCTTCACACCCACACAAAGTTTATTTCTGGTTCTGCCTATGAATTCTTAATGTTTAAGGTTTAAGAGGAAATGCATTGGTGGAGTCAATTAGTGCTGCAGCTACTACTTGCTTAGCCCCACTGTAACTGTTAAAGGGAAAAAAAAAGGTGTCATAACCTTCACAGCTGTCTCCTATATCAGTCTGCTATATCTGATGTGAAAGCATGAATAAAACAGAAGTGCAGGTTCAGCTGGTTTGCCAGCCCTCCAGTGTCTTAGCAAAACACACATGAGTTTTATATTGCTTCTTTAAAAAAACAAAATTCTTTGCCATCTAGCCCTTCTCTGGGCTGATGTAGCAATCAGCATGTCCAGACGCTGTCTCAGTCCATCATCGCTAATAGAGAAGTTTTCTGAGTTCAACTTCTACAAAACTGTCACTGGCATTTAGGGGAAGCAGAAGCTTGGCTCGGGAGTACAGATGTATATCCCAAGGATTTTTCCATATGTAATTTGAAAATTTCCAGCTATTTGCAGCTTTCAGAATGAACTGCTTAGGAACTGATTTTTCTATCCATAATGGCACAGATGGAGCACATTTTTTTTACAATGTATGTGTCTTTTACTGAGCTGTTTCTCAGGGTGTCATTTGCAGGTGTCATGTAATTAAAGTTTAGTGTAGCCTAAGGTTTTTTTAAATAGTACATTTCCCATTCAGACTAACTCAGGGTGCTTAGTTGATGATAGAGTGATTATATAGGCAATTAACTCAGTTATTATGTGCTCAGCAATAGTTCACGTACAACTCTGTACATTACAATCTGAATCTTACAGCAGAATCTAATGTTAGTCTAGACATTAAGGTCATTCACTTCTCTTTTCCTTGCCTTGTGGGACCTTTAAACTTCTACTTAGAGGCCAGCAAAGGATCTAGCTTTATGATTGCCTTTAACAGAGAACATCAGCTGGACTAAGAATTGCATGCTGCAGTGTCAGCAGCTTGTTATGAAATCATGTTGTGATCTTTGTTAAAGCCCATGATGTCCTTCCCCAAAAGGAAGAAAGTCAATCAGTGAGTAGGGCTGAGACATTGTGTTTTAGTTTGTAATTGTCTTGGAACTTTGTGGTTGGTTTCTTGGATAGCATATAGCTCCAGACGTCCTGAAAGTCCTTTGCTGTCCTTAGATGAAGAGTATTCATTTGTGATGCTGTGATTTTTAGACCCAAGATTCTGGCCAGTAAATAAAGCCCATCAGTCACACATA
>VYZX01020666.1:63512-102192 GCA_013401335.1 Brachypteracias leptosomus | reverse complement strand
CTCAGACAGACCCACTACACATTCACAGTATTTCTGGCTTCACCTGTCTTGGATGAGATAGCTTTGAGAATCAATCCAATGAAAAAGAGATATTACCTAAATATATCTGAATAAGCAAGAAGAGTACATACTATATATATGTACTTATATTAAAATACTTAAATCTTTTGATGAGTAACAAGGTTGGTCTTCTCTACAGAATGTAAACTAAGTTTCAGCTGGGAACAAATAATTGAGTTATATAAGCACACATAAAAATAGACTGACCCACATCAGTAACAACAGGATCACATAATAATAAAATGGTATTTATTGTATAATTTCCTGAAGGCAGAAAGCACCTATATAAATGGACTTAAAGAAAGCAAGCCATGTAATATTTGGTCTATATTAGGCATCCATGGAGCTCTGCAATATGGTGGTTTACATGCATGTGAGCCAAAATATGAACAGTTTGTCTTTCTGGTACAATGCTGCTCTGCAGGAAAGATGGATATCTAGTTCTGGATATCATTATCTGCATCATGATCTGCATGGTATCAGAAGACTGATGTAAGATGGCATGGTCTGAGAAGAAGAAGCTTCATCCAAAAAATATTAAGTAAAATTAAGATTTTTAAATTCTGGGATAAGCCACAGTATGGTACAGTTTTTGTTTACGTTACTGCAACCAGTCAGAATAGGGCTCTAGTGAGCACAGTTCTGCACACATCAGGGAATCTGCAGCTGCAGATTTGAATAGGATAGGAAACATTATATAAATTTACTTCACTTGATGCTTCTCCTGCTGTAACAGCTAGTATGTCAAGACATGCTTAAAGAAACAGGTACATGCATATGTGCATCTCAGACAAGGTAGGTGCTCAGCTGGAATTCAAACCAATGTGTATTTACAACTACTGTCACCATCCCTCTCCTGCGCAGCTTGCAAATTCACAAGCTGCCACAGTATATTGCAAATAATTTAAGTTGCAGTTCTCTTCAAAGCTAAAAGCTGGAAGTATAACATGGTAATAGTGAATATTTAATACTTCACAATACTCACAGACTAGTTTTACCAAACAGTATCTATTCCTAAACCAACAGGCTATGTGCAATAAGAACATCTTTCTTTAACCATAGCTACCATTACAGGTGCTTAAAGCCAACTTATGAATCTTTAAAGCTTAGTTAACTCAGAATTAGTTTTTCTTACAGTAAGAGGATGATATACTTCAAAGTAATTAATTTTTCCATGCCAATTTCTATTTTGAATTCTTAATTTTATTGTCCACAACTTTTTTTTTTCTTAATGTGGCAAGAATTCTTTCAGAACAGAGACTATTTTTCTCCCTAGTATTCTAATAGGTGAAAAATAAATGCTGGTAGAAGATAAGCATGGAAAATTTCAGACTAAAATATTTAAGTAATGAATGACTGAAAATAGGACATTAGAATGAAATCTATTTCTACCTTTGTTGCATTTGTCTCCTTTCAGCTCTAATGTAGAGTTTATAATATATTTTGGGGTGGTGGGGGCATGGTGTGTTTCTGCAGCATAGATCTGGTTGATTAATCAATAAGATATAAATCTAATCAATCAAGTACAGCACAGAAAGGGCAAAACCTGGGTTCTTTTTTATACTGGTTAGTCTCTCTGCCTTAACATAGATGTAAAAGTAGCCAACTGAGGCAAACAGGCTCCAGTTGCCACCTGAGCTTGGCTGAAAGATGGCTCCATTTCAGCACACATTTACTCAAATGTATTTCAGCTGCCTGTCAATAAGAGCAAAAACTAAGCATTCTGCATGATATAGAGCCCAGTTATCTGAAAACTAATCAAGACTACAAGGTCATCTTGCACTGGTTATTGAAGAACCAGTTGAAAATAATTTTTTCTTGCTTCTATTCCAACATGGACCTAATTAAAAAAGAAATCTACAGCAGAAATTTGCAGTAGATCAAGATCAGTAGAACATGCAGTAGATCAAACCTGCATAATAACTGATGACTTCTCCAGCTAGCATGTATAATCGGATAGTCCCTATATCCCAGGAAATCATGCCAATATTTCAGGTTCTTAATGGGTCAGATAGCAATGCTGATGTTTTGAAATAATGGCATCAGCATGGTTGTTATATATATTTTTGAAATGAGGCAAACCCAAAAATTAGAAGAAAAAATGTAGTTCTAAACCTACTTAGTAACTGGTTAGCCAAAAGCCCATAGAAATCAATAGAATGTTAATTCCCAATATGGACTGAGCTCAAAAACCTTTAGACCATTTTGAAAATTTTGCCTATGTCTAAAAGCAATCTAATATTTCCAGTGTCAAAATCTCATGGATTTAATGAATCTTGGTTTTATACATTGGAACTTCAGGATGTGGAAATACTTCTAACATTATGAATGTTAAAGATAAAAAAATCATTGTGTTTTACATGCTTGGCATCAGGAAAGACTGATATATGTGACCAAAAGTAAACTATGTAAATTAAAACAACTGAACAAAGTGACAGTACTAATTATATCAAACTGTTGAGTGTAGCCCTATCTACAGATTGTGTTGAGCAACTGAGATTCATCTTATATACATCTTTCTTATTGGACTCAATAGCTCTGTGAAGTCTTAACTTACAACTTTCTAAGAGGAAACATTTCAAATCTGACCTGTACACAAAGTAAGAATTCTATTGACAGTTTCAGCTTACCAGGGTATACCATTCACTGTGCTGATTTAAAATTTACCTGCAATCAATCCCATACCTATCAATTGGAAAAGAGAGGAAAATTTGTTTTAAAGCATAGTTTTCAAATTGCAGTAGAGAGAGATTCAATTGCTCAAACCTTAATCAAAGTCTCAAATAGGTGTTTGCAAAGTATTTTTGTAAGGACGGCCATTTAACAGCAATGGGTATTAAGTTGCATATCACATAACAAAAATTCAATTTCCTTGGCCTTATCTGTTCTCAGCTTCCAAATGTTCTGGGGCTCCATGTCAGCTCAAATGTTCCTTTGCTTGTCATCCCTAAGAGCACGCCCAGTGTGATACAGCATTATGCCAGCCCAGGGAACTGAACTTGCAGTAACTTTGCACAACTGTGCAGCATGTGAGAGCAGCTGAGGTTCACCCAAGTCTGTCATGCACAGGTGGGAGATTTCCCCAGCTCCAGCAACAGCTCCTGTCCCCAACTTATCCACATATTCACTCCAATGCCAGTGTAATTGAAGAGATCCTGTAAACCTGGATGGCAAATTCAACATGACTCTGTTATCCATGTATAGAAGCCTCTGTGGGTCACAAATGACTCATTGGGGTTAGGGAAATAAGTAACTTGTTCAAAGATTTCCCTTTTTTACTTCTGAACTTTACTTTTAGCTGCAGTTCATCTGTTAAATAATTATTCATAAAGAAGAAAGTAGTCATAGTAGTAGTAGTAAAAAGTAGTTTTTCATAGGCCAGTTGACAAGAATTACTGCTCCCTGACAAAAACAAACATCTCAGATGCCCCTCTGGAAATCCAAAGTCATGCTGCGTTGACTGTGAGGATATCAATGACTTGGTCTTTTGCCAGCAAGAAAAAAGAGTCAAGTCTTAATGTCCAGAGACTCATGGTACAGGAAGTCCTGGTGCTGCTGGGCTCAGCAGAGCCTGAGCAGTGAGCTCTTCCTGGTAAGCCTCCAGTCAGCCCAGGACTGCTAACATCAAGAAAGGAGTCAAAGGAGTCAACACAGGACATTTTACAATAACATCCACTGATGCAGAAGTCACTAGATTCTTTGAAAACTTGAATTATATTGTTCAAGTATCTTGAGTTAAAAAATAAAAGTCTTTCTGAGGCTTGCCAATTATCTTAAAAATTGGCAATTCTGATCTTTAAGGTGAGAAAACATTTCACTATTTCAATATGATAATTTTTCATTTCTGTGTATAGAAGCTGAACTGAAAAAAAATCCTCAAGTTTGACCTGCCTGGAATTGAGTAACTACTAAGGAACCTGGAGCTAGGTGAATGAAGAACAATCTAAATTAAAACAGATATGAGTACAAACTTATTATTATTATGCATATAAGAATATATAACACAGTTTTCTTATATACCATAGACACTGTAATTTTGCACTGTTGGGAAGGGGGCCTTAAGCTATTCTGTAAGGATGGTATTCTGTATTTGGAAGAACATTTTTATACATACATTTTTCTTTGAATATTTTTCATCTTTATAAACACAGAGCTTGAAGTTGCTTCAAGGTTTGTCACCTTGGAAGTTATTCCACTGGAGACAATTAATACACATTGTTTGTAACTGTATGTATTATGATTGGATCTGATAGCACAGTCTGTAGTGAAGATGTCTCAATATTTGTCACTTCAAGACACTTCTAGTTTCTTAGAACTTTTCTGAATGGATTTTGAACTGAAAAAGATATTACCAAATGCTTTTCTCTGGCCTGATTATTTTCTGGTTTGTTTCTTAATTTACAGATAAAATAATTTAAGACTTTATGAGAACAGAGCTAGACAAAAAGTGTGTTATGTTGCCCATGTTGAAAAAGTTGTGGGTTTTTTTTTACTTTAAAAGTTTTACTCTGTCCAGTTCTTGAAGTAAAAATATTAAATTTGACAGGAATGGAGGGGCTTTATGTTGGGAAAATGTTCCTGCCATTCTTCTCAAAATCTATCCACATTTGAAAAATCCCATTTTGCAAGTGTTCAGAAAAGACTTGCTAGAGATTTAGCTGAAAACTCTGAAGACTCTATCTGCTGTGGACCTACTCAAGGCTGCATAGACATAATTCTTCCAATGATTACAGCCAAGTGCCACAAAATATGTGCCTCTTAGGGACCTTTCTGTTGACAGAATGCAGAGGAGAAAACAAATTAATTTGAATGCACTGGAGACAAAAGTAGAATTTAGGATTTAGTGATTATATACATGGAGAAAGAAATGGAAGGAATATGGTGAGCAAGAGAGTGGGACCATGAATTGCCATGTATATATGCAGGAGATGGGGACTGGGAGCTTGCGTGGAAGATGAGGTTTAGAGGATGACAGACAACCCAGGTGCGCAATGGAAGAAAACTGAGATTGGCTGAGCAAGGGGACCAGGACAAATATGTGAAGAGAATTAGATGAGGAGTTCAGGGAATGGGGTCAAAAATGAACACCAGCAAAATCAGGGATTAGATCATGCCAGAGGGATAACTGGTAGTTTGGGAGTTGGTCAGTGGTTAAGCTGAATTATTTGGGTAGATAAGAAGACAGGAATGTAAAAGGCATAAAGAAGATTGTGAATAAGAGTAAAACAAAACACTAAAACAACATTTTAAAGGTACAATGCAAGGTTAAATGGAAGCTTTTGACACAGAGGAAATGGCAACATTGATATTGCTTTTGAAACTTTAATTTGAACCCGTGGGCACAAGCATGGTGATACACTAGTATGGCATGATGATAGACTATTTTTTCTACAGAAATGCAGCCTTACTCAGGGAACCCCATTATAAGAAATCTCCTCTGGGTTTCCACAAGGTTATAAATTGAGGATTACGAAGCTCCTGCATCATTGGCTCTGGCAGTCAGAAGGTGTGAAATGTATTAAACAGTGCATTGCTAGAAGGAAATTCACCTGCATGGAGATGCTGAAAATTAGGTTCCTTCTTTGCCTCTGACAGTTCTTATATGATACTAACAAAGTAAGTTTAATCTAACTTTTCCAGATGGTCATCAATTACACGTTTTCAGAGAGCCATCCATAGATCTGAGATCTAATTTGAAACCGTGTTGGCTAGTCATAGCTGAATTCTGCTGAAACGACTTTTCAGATGTAAGGACTTGAAAAGTCAGGTCCTTAGCACCTTGGACACTGAATATTTCAAAACAGTTTTAAGTTCTCGCTTTCCCCTTCTATGGCAGCTAGTGCTTCTCACCTCAAACTATTCCTTGGATCTCGATGTTGCTCCAAATAGAGAAATGTAATTTAATTTGATTATAATACAATTGATTTCAAATGAAATACCTCAATAAACAACTGTCTTTTATTTATGCAAAACTACATGGATTTGTTTGTTTCAATGTGAACACTTAGTTCAATCCTAAAGGGCTTTTGGCACTTTTCTGGCTAGTTTGTGATTCATCTCATGCAAGGGATCAACTAGGTTCTTGAATTAAATACGTAAGGAGGAAAAAACAATAGTTCTGGAATGAGAAAACCATTGTAGCTTGCGTTTACGGAATAAAAACCTATGCGGTTAAGCTTTGTAACTAAAATAGAACCTTTGCTTTTGGATAGAAACCAAAGAACAGTTTGGAGTTGCAGTAAAATATCATGTAGACAAATTAATTTATGTGGAACAATAATCTGAAGTGTTGCATTCATTTTATTTTCAAACTCGGAAAACCCAGACTGTGATTCTTTCATACTCAAGTAGAGTTTATTAAATGACAGCTAATGTAGGAAGATACAGAGCCAAAAGCCTAGGGTAGAAAAGGAACATTTTTTATGCTAGTGTGGGAGGATGAGGCTCAGAAGAGTGTTTTATATCTTTTAGTGACTCAGGTATTACATACTTAGATGAGTGCCTAACAGCAGAACAGCTTGCTATGTAACTTCTCAGGCTGGAGGACTGAAAGCAAAGGCTTACATGAGGGAAAACATAAGCATGCTTGGTTCAGCTGAAATAAAATTCAGAACACTCCTGAGTGTTTAGAGCTCATGATCTTGTAATTAGAAAAAAAACCCAAATTCACTAACATCAGAACTGGAGATAACACAGAGGAATTTAAATGTGATTCTTGCTCAGAGTATTAAATGGTGAAAACTTAAGTAGAACCTGTCATTTGCTAAGTATGTGCTAATTTTTTTCTTCCCCTTTTTTTTTTTTTAACCCACTTGGACATAGGCACTATGGCACCTTGCATTAACAGGTTGAATATCACCTCTCCCTGAAATGAACATCCAAATAACTTTATAGTAGAGGAAATATTATTCTCCCACATGATTGTAGACTGCCGACAGATGCACAGGAAAGCTCAGGCCTCCTAAGTTCCGCAAAGAAAGTCAATGGGAAAACCAAGTAAAATCCTGAAATCCCGTTGTGTTTCTTAACACAACTTTTAACACAGAAGAGACAATCCTTTCCCTTCTAAAAAGGTCACTCAAAAAATAAGGAATGTTTTTTGCTATTTTAAATGTGCATGAGGGTCTGTATACACTTTTTAAAGAAAAACCTTTTTCATAGGAAAAATTAAGAATCCATTACAGAAAAATGACTTCAGCCTTCTAGGTCATGAAAGCATTACTGCATTTGGATTACAGATCTAAAATATTGCAGGAGTTTTCTCTAAGTAATTTTCCTTTGAGTGAGAAAATGTCTTGTATTAAAAACAAGTTCATGAGATTATAATCTGAGACACTAAACACTTTTTAAACAGTCATTTAATTTTATTTAAGAGTCACTTGAAACCATGAAAGAGACGATTTACTGTAAGAACTGGATTTCCTTGTTTTCTATGTGAAAGAAAAGCCCATGACGGGGCCTTATTTTCAAGAGTAGTTTGTTTTGCAAGGAAAAAGTCATAACTGTATATTGAGGTCAATGGTCCAGTATTTTGGCTAAAAAAATCTGAAAACATTGCTTTTTGGCATTGCAATAAGGTGACCTTGCAAGTTTCAGCAGGTATGATCTTTTTGTTTTTACAGCCTACAGCCAGAAGCAGCTGTTAGACTCCATAGTCTTACCTGCTATGTAAGACAAACTCTTAGATTTCAGCCAGATCTGTGTATTGCATACAAAATTAAGCTATTAAGGTAGATGCGTAAGGTATCAATGCCCAGAAGAGTAAGAAGTTTGTTAACTGCAGTCAGAAAATGGGACACAAAGGGTGACACTTGTCCTTGACTTGGCCCAAGGTCACAGCAAGAGCTGTAGGCCCAGTAGGTGATGTGGTCTTAGAAGAGGAATCACACTTCACGCTACTTAGGAAGAAGAAGACCTCTCAAGTACTTGGCAAACCTAAGCTGGAGCTTATTCCTTTCCATCTCCAAATCTGGTGATGAATAAAAATCTGAATATATGAGGAGGACACATTAAGCAGGTCCCTAAAAGTAAAGATACTTGGCATAGCCTTAAAGCATGAATTCATTCTGTGTGAGGTCCCATATTCAGATATGGCTGATCGCTGGTACTTCAGAAGAATATTAAAAAACGGGATAACTTGCTTACATGCTGTTGATTGTTCACGAGGCAGAAGAATGCCGTACTGATTCTTGCTGGTGAATAACTAATGGCCTTATGCATGAGATCCAATTGTAATGATTGCTTTACTGCACAGCTGTAATTTAACAAGCATGTTACAACATCCCTGAGGGCTGTGAAGGGTGGAGATAAACATCACTTCCCTAAACACAGACTTAGTAAAGCCAGAGGGAACTGCACACCTATTCAGCCAGTCCAGCGGGCCTACTACACTTTTTCTCAGGAATTGGATTAAAGCCTGTCTTCTTAAATGAATCTTGCTTGAGATTCTGACACGTGCCCTAAACCCTCTCCATATTTTAAAATACTGTCACCTAGCCACACTGATAGAAATTAAATCAGAAACCAGATTTTATTTTTGATATCATAGCACCAGTAAGTTAAACTAGAGTGAAAAATAAATTGAATTGCTAGCCTGTTTCTGTACAAAAATGACAGTACAACTACTGATCTTTTCTCTTTAGGAACTGTTAAATCACAAACAAGCTAATCCACAAAATAACATGTGTGAAAACTCAGATTTCACATAGAAACTATTCAAAGATGGATATGAGCTTTAGTTAACAGCACAGCAAAGACATAATATTTATGTATACATTTTTTTATATATATACACATTTGCTAATGTAAGAAAGTAAAATACAGTAAGAAAAATAGGTTTTGTCTCTTACTTTTAAAAGAGATCTGTTTTTGACTGGTGGTCTGACCAATGACATTGATCTGATCAATGCACAATAGAAAATTACTAACAGACAGAAAGTCTATGCCAATTGTTTTAAATGTAGCATCACAAAATATTTTCTTGCAATGTAATAGCAACAATAAAGTGGCACTGGTGTGAAACTGATAAAAACAAGATCTTGAGTAGGTTAATGTGTTTTTATAAGTGACCGCAAATAGCACTTGCAAATGAAAATATGCAGCATCTACTTAGAAAAGCCTTCCATTATTGCAGTATTATGAGGGAAAAGGAAAGGATAACATCATAAGAGGTCCTGAGTCTAGCTGAGGCTCTGTGTGAACTGATGGAGGCAAAACTCTTTAAATCGGGGATTTGTGGCACGTGAAGGATTGGGTGCTGTAAAATAGGAGCATTTACATGGGCCCTGTACAACCGGGAACATATAAAAAGGGATTCCTTAGGTCCCTTTTGTGTTTGTCAGCATGCACCATTCACTACCTCCTAAGTGCTGTGGAACATACCTAGTACCTAAAATTGAAGGATGGACCTGAACTCTTGTCTTTTTGTTGTATGATGTGAAGTTAAAACATTTAGTACAACAGACTTGATTTAGGCAAGTAAACAGAAACAAATATATTTACTTACTATAGGCGCTTTCAGTACCTAAGGTTAAAGAGCCAACTGTTTCTCTGGTATAATTCCAGTGGTTTCAGCGGAATCGGGGCAGGATACATTTGATGCAGTACGTTCACCTGGTCACCTAGCACACAGCAGAGACATTCCCTTTGTGTGGAAGTCTGCATACAATCAGTTTGCCATCTAGTGGCAACTATTTTGAACACAGACGGTAATTTAAAACAGTAGATGTTCTTTTAAATACTGGAGCATATGAAATCATCTGAGGTGTATGAAAGCACACATTATCAGGTAAAAACTATTTTGAAGATGCAAAGGATAACTGCATGTATGTCCAGCACTGTACATTCAGACAGGAAAGATTTCCTGACTCAAGCTAACACAAAACCATTTCCAACTGCGCTAATATTTTCTGCGCAGTGTGGCTGGGTATATATCACCTGTAGCATTTTGCATGAAAGAAGATTGAATAAAATACTGATGATACGACAACTTTTAGTTCACCCATTTTACCTTCCTGCTAGTCTCTCTGGGATTATAAGAAATGTATTAGTTAAAATTTTTATGTAGCAAAACTGTCGCTCTACCCGAGTAGTATCAATGTCTGGAATGGCAGCTGCTCATGTGGGAGAGACAAAGTCATGGCCGAGTCAGATTGTTTGTATTAAAGTTATGAGTTACTAACAGAAACACCAGTCACAGCTAGCAACCACATGCCATGCTCCTAACCCAAAGCAGCTACCAGAATCTGCTCAGGAAATGTGAAAAAGATGTACATTTTGGTGGCGGATGGCCTGGTAACACTTATGCACTCATGTAAGCGGGTTTCCTTTCCCTACTTTTAATGCTAATTTGGATATTCTTGTGAGTAACTGGACGTTTACTTGTAGTACTTAGATGATTTTTGTTACTATACTATTAATTGCTTTACTATTATTACCATATATATTGTGACACAGGAAATGTATTTGACATAGGGAAATGCTGTTATCTTGTTATACATATAAATGTCTCATTGCTTAAACTGCAAGTGACAAAGACTTCTGCCCTTCTTTCTGCACAAGGAATTCCATGAATTTCAGAAGATCCTTAAAAAAACATTGCACCCAGTGTCAGAATACAGTATCCCTAGACCTAGTTTTAAATATAAAAAGATACGAGACCTGCATTTCTAAATTTTATTGGATGGAGAATCCATAATGACAGAGATTAAATACTTGGGAGCCAACTGATGACAGTCAGTCTAGAAGAAATGCCAAATAGCTAGCAGCAACTAACCTTGGTGAATGACAGGAACCAAAGGGTGACAAAAGGTCAGAGATGAACACAGGTCCTCCAATTTTAGAGTATCCTGAATTGACAGAGGAATCTACCAAACACTGAGAGCTTGAGCAATGTGATGTGAAAAATGTTATTTAGACAAGATTTAGGCTGAAATTTTTATTAGGATGTCATCATCTATTATCCCACAGAAAACCATTTCATAATTATTTCTATTAAACTGAAGCTGTACTAAAGAGCTGTTGAAACACACTTTGGAGAGGTCATAATTACATTTTTTTGTTGTTTGTTTTCTGACAAATGTCAGCTGGCTCTAATGTCAGAGGAGCAGTAAAATTGAGTAAAAATTCTTTAGACAAGAGAATTTATCAGGTTTCTGGGTTTAATGATATGTCTGCTTACACTGTAGTAGTCAAAAATATAAATATACATGGATGTTTCATTGAATTACTGAATGCATTTGTATTCAACCTCCTATTCTGTGATCAGAGACAAATGCTCAATTCGTTGAAAATATACTTTATCCTCAGTTGCCAACCTATTCACCATAAAGTGCCTTACATTCTGTTCTGGGCCATGAATCATGGTCACAAGAGTTAATTAAGGTTCTAATGGCAGGGTCAGCAAAGTCAAGTGAATGAGTTTGTCTATATGTAATTAGGGCAGAACAGAAGATAATGAAGTTCAACAGGTGTAACTGAGGGCAGAAGCTGTCTCTTGTATTGAAGCACTTGAAGATTCAAAATTGCTTTTGGAGTAAAAAGTTGGGAAAAATACCTTTTTACTTGTCAATGGAATAAATTTTTCTTTAGAAATGACAGGTCTGAAAATAGACACATCCCAGTGCCATCTTTACTTTCATTTTCAAACCTGCTGAACTCAAGAATGTGAATAACATGATTGTTTCAACACTGCACTTTTTTTTTTCTAGGCAAATGTAGCGTGTCTATGACCACAGAAAAATGAAGATAAATGACAAAATTCTGTAGATGGAGATTAACTCTGGATGTGTTTTATTCTACAAATCAGTTTTACAATTTCTGTATTTACTCATATTAAAACAATGAGTTCAAACTAAAGATGGCAAATAACAAAAAACATTACATGAATTTGTGACACTTTTCAATCTAATTATGCATACTTTATCTTGACTTCTCTATACAGACATCTCTTGCTAACAAGCTTGCTGTTTTTAAAACAATCACTTTCCAAAAATACAGATAAACAGCAAAAGTGTACTCCATGAATAGGACAAAATGCATGCAGAATAATTTACTGCATTATCCTAAGGACCCAGTGTAAAAGCACTGAGACAGGTTTACTTAAACTTCCTCTTTGAAGAGTAAAGGGAAACGTGTGAACATTTAAGTGTCCCAATAGTCTTAACCCAGCAGTCCCCCAGCTGTGTATTAACACATTTATTATAGCTATTGGCAGTGCAAATTTCCTTCTACTAGCTCACCAGTGCTTGAATCAGGCCTTCAATCAGAAGTTATACTTCTGCAAATGAAAAAAGGAGTTCGGTTTCCATGCCAAATTAGTCCTGGTATCTCTCCTCAGACCGACAGAAAGGTATGGCTAATTAGTGCCATGTATTACTGTGCTGGGGACACTTGCCTGCAATGAACAAAAATGAGATCATTAGGTCATTTCATAGAAACTCTACAGTTACATCTACCCCAGTAAATTAAAATAGTGACTAGCAACATTCTTGGACACAGAAATGGGATGATGCATTAAATTGAATTATGATGGAAAATGTCTTTGCCCATGCCAGTGAGCACAACTGGGGAGGATGGCACAGGGCTGAGTCATGCTACTGGGTAGCTTGTGGACAGCTGCCCTGTCTGGTAGAGGACACACAGGTCATGTCACGCCACGTGGCTCAGGAGTCTTCTCTGCACCTTTGTGGTACTAGTATACACATAGTGCATTGTTACTTGTTAAGCTTTCACATACTATAAAAGATTTATAGTTGAATCAATTATAAAATAGATAATCCCATAAAAGGTTCAACCATTCCAAAATCACCCATTATATCCTGTCAGCTAGATTTTGGCTTTTTCAAAAGGTGGAAGACCAGACTTGGTAGCTATTAGGTTATGTGGTTAACAGACCATCTGCACACCCATGAAATAGCACAGAGAGAGAATGTTGTAAGGGCAGCCCAAATAATACCATGATGGGCCATTCCTAGGCTCATCAAGCAGAGCCATTGGTCCATCGCCACAAGCCCAGAGGAGCACAGGCACACAGTGGCAGGCAAGAACCCAAATTACAGCCTCCTGAGGAACAAACACCTTGTCCGGACCCCTTCCAGGTTATTACCAGGAGATCCTCAGCTCCGTTGTCCAGGGTCAAGATGAGCCACTGGGAGCAGCTCTCTGAATCACCTTTCAGGCTAAGGGGGTCACACTATGGGATACAGGGGAAGAGTATTTTTGGGCTTGCCTAGAAGTTCTTATGTGATATTTAGGGGAGGAACTAAAGGCTGGAAAAGGAGGGATTTAGGTGATATAGGGAGGAACAAGTGTGGAAGTGTATGTGTGTAAGAGAGAGTGCGGACCAGCAACTGGAGTGAGGCTGCAGCCCCAGGGGCTCATATATGTAGGTACCAGCAACTGAGGAGGCTAGAATCCAGGGGCCAGCTACTGGGCAGACTGAGTGAGCTCAGCTATTGGAGAGACCTACCTTGTACCTGTCTATAAATATATGGTCTCACTAGTGGGCATCCAACCTACTCAGCCAGAGAGAGGAGCAAGATGAGACCATTAATGTTGTCTGTGTTTATGTGAGCACTCTGTGTGCCTGTCTGTGATCTGTATGGTGTGTATGTGCATGTATATATATATATGCACATATGCGATTTATATGTATGCTCTGTGTCCATGTGCTTACTGGGAACACATCTTCAGCCTTGCTACTTTTTGGACCTGGGGACGTGGAGCTGCAGCAGCGTTGCCTCTCTCAGACTGATCCAGCATGATATATTTTGCTCGAACAGTAGCCACTGTTTTGCAGCCCATTTCTCAGTTTTTGTAAGTCTACTCCTAAAGAGGTTTTTTATTGCTTCACTGTGCTCATCAAAAATTCTCACTAGCACTAGTGGAGATGCCAGAATATCTTCAAAATGTAGGCTTGTGGTAATCAGCACATTAAACTTCTCAGCAGAAAGGCCAAATATTGATCTTTTTAAAATACAGACAATTAAGCTTTGTTCTTAGACATACAGTGGGGCCAGGGTGGAAAGTTTACATTGCTGCAGTTGTGTTATAGCTTCTCTCTAGATAAACAGAAGACTTCATTTTCAGTTCTATCCATCCCACACCATTCAAAAACAATAAAATTAATTTCTGGTTTGAATAAATAAAGCCTACTAAATTGGTTCCTTTGCCAATAGTTTCAAGCTTTATATTGAACTCGTTCACAAAGCCAACAGTGTCAGTTAACAAAACAAAAGATGTTGTTTTTTGTTTTTGCTATTTATTCAGCCAACTCCTTAGACACAAGTAGCTCATTGGTGTTAATTATGTCTAAAAGAATCCAGTTCATCTGCAATTTGCAAATCAGAATTACGCCAAATTTTTCAGTTGAATTCTTTTAGTACTATGAACATTTTAGAGTTCATGAGCTCTTACACTGAAATTCAAGGAGACAACTTTTCAGGATCTAAAAAGTCCTTAAAATTCACCTCTTATTTCATCAATTATATTGAAAGCTCTTTTACATGATATCATCAGGAATCAGGGCACTGTTAAAAGCAATCCAACAAATTTTGGAACTAATAATAGACTGATACATGTAGAGCACATTTCTTCTTCCACTTACTTGTTAGATTTCCCATCTCTTGACATTTATCCACCTGCAACCAAGGCTAAAGAAGGAAAGAACTTAATTGCTTTAATCCTTACGGAGGTAGATTCTAGACCTCACATGGTTCTAGCTCCTTCCATATTGGAGCCATGCTGTCATGTTAAGGCTGTATGATGCATATATGATCAAAACTGAACTGTATGGTCTGTCTTTCATAGAATACAAATAAGCTATATTTGATAAAGTTGTAACACATTCTATGTCAATGAATTTTAGTGCTTTTTTTCTTTTAAAAATGCATTTTCATCAAATTCCCTTCACTGCATTGATGGAGTCTTCCAGTCACTGCAATAAAAGAACAATAATAGTGGCCACTGTTTTTCCGAGCTTTTCCCATCCTAGTACACAATGTAAGTATAGTTCCTCCCTATCAGCAGATGGAGACAGAGTACACATGTTTTGAAGTCATTATCCTTCAGGTAAGAATTTCTCACCACATAACCTAGACAGCATCCATTTCACAGAATCACAGAATGCTAAGAGTTGGAAGGGACTTTGAAAGATCATCTAGTCCAACCCCCCTGCCACTTAGACTAGGTCACACAGGAATGCGACGCATTTGGTTGTTCTTTGTATTTTCTGAAAGATTCCAGGGTAATGAATCAACATACCTTGGGAGTTAGTAATTTCCCTGATTTTAAGACTTTTTTTGGGTTTTGGAATTACCTAAGAAATGTGATTCTGGGTCTAGCACTTCTTAAGGCTCATTGTGATGCAGAGCTAACATTCAGCATAACAGTAGCACAAATCAGCCATTAACTTCCATGAGAGATATTCATGTAATATTGCTCTATGATATAGGCCTTCAAATTGTCATTAAATACTTTTGAAATGCTATCCAACAGCATCATAAATTGTGGGCTTAAATGGGAACATTCTGAAAAAAACCCCATAAGTAGTAAGCTTAGGCAACAAACATAGCAAGAAGCTTTTACAAAATTTTTCTCACAGTTCATTATTACAAATTGACTTTTTCTTTCGGCCTAGGTAGCAGATAGGAGCTAAGTATTGCCTGGGTAGTATTAAGTGACATTATCAGCTTCTTAAAAGAGATACTGCTCTACAGAATTCATTTGAATTCACAAATTGACTTTGAATTTGACTTTCAAAACGTGTCTTTAATTATTCTCCATTCTGCAATTCTTCATGGTCTCTTAAATCTTGTCCACTACATATCACTACAAAGTACATGGGTACAGCCACATGCCAAATAACAGCATTTATTAACCATATCAAACCTGTGAGGGTAAGATGTCAATATCCTACCAAAGCAACTATTTCCTGGGTGTTTCCATAAGGTAACCCATTGTAAACTCCAGAGGTTCAAAAGCAATGGAGTACTATTTTTCCTCATAGCCTTAATAAAAAGTCCATAGCTTCTTCTGCTTTAGAAAATAGTCGGTATTTAAGAGCAGGGATTGCCGAAACCAAAATAGCTAATTTTAACCTCTATTAAAACTTGCCTTCTGTCTCCCTCTACTGAATTGGAGTTGTCATATTTCCTATAGATGACTCAGTAAATAAGAATTTGAAGAAAATAAGAAATATGAAAGTGATTATTCAATTTTCTTGGCATTTTGTTAACAGCAACACATGTCTTCCGTTAATATTCACTATTGAGTGATTTAATCAGTATTTGTGGTCACACACAGGTTCTGCCACTCCCAATTTTGATTTGCTCCTGTTCACTGGGTTACCACAATTCTGATGCTTTCAATCTTGAAGCAAGGATGCAAAGAAAATATTATCCTTCTCTCAGAGTATTTAAAGTTTTGAACTGTGCTATAGGAATGGGAAGAACCTCTTAGTTTCTCCAGTAAATCCATGCTTACAGCCTCCATTATGTTTCTGTCAAACTCGGTGACTTTGGTTCTATCTTCAATCTTTGTCTGGTTAAACTGATGCTTTGTGAAGTAAATCAGTTAATGTAAACTCCTGTTATGTTTAACAATGGTCTTAGATTAATGCAATCCATTAGTCTTTCAATTATCTCACTACTTAGAGTTACTTCAAAAGTTTATGCAAATTAATTTTAGGTCATGGCTGTTTTCAGCTGATACTTTGGGGTAGATAGGATGCTCTTTAAATGAGACTTTTTGTTCCTTTTCAAATATTTATTTTTTACTAAAGCAAATATTTCTTCATTATTTTGCTATTTGTCACACGATTGCAACCATTTAAGCAAATTAATTTAATTTTTAAATTTTGTTTCAGTCTATTTCGTTGACATCCCTTCAGACGTCAAAATAGGACTTTATTGCTGTACAGGTTTTTTTTCTAGCATTTTGCACAGGAAGGAATTTCACACAATACTACCAGTAATTCCTCTGACAGTATTCACAATCCCAAGTTATCAAATTCATAATTTGCTGAGTGCAGACTGTATTTTAAAGCAGATAACATTTATTTTGTATGAATAAAAATGCATTTAAATAACTAATGAATTTGCACATATTATGTTAGTCATAGCAAAAAGAAAAAAGTTGATTCCTCATTTATTTTCTAAAGTGCTCCCTTGTATGATCTCCTTTTTCCATATAACAGAGCATACTGAATCATAATGTGTCTGTAAAAAGCAAATCCAAATCCATTAAGGAACTGTTCAGTAGAAGTTGAATCTGCTCTAAAGCATCCTAAATTTCATTCTGTTGAAGGAACAAAATATGGTTCGGGAAAAGGAGTAGAGTCATAACATAAGTCTGGCATTTCTTAACCTAATTATGCCTAATTTAATATTAATTACACTTGATGTAATAAAGTGCTGAAAGAAAAATGTTAGCAAAGAACATTGTGAAGAATGTACCACTCCACATCTATAGTCATTGTAATAACCCCAAGGAACTGTGATCAAATGAATGCTGAAAAATGCAAATAGAAGGTAGAGAAGAATATTAATAATGTTATCTCTAAATAGCCAGGTTATATTATAGATATGCTTTGGCTAACTGTAGCTATGAAGGTGCAAACATTAAGTGAGCTACTAGGATTTTCTCTTTGCTCTTCAGCGGCTTACAGATAACTCACAGATGGCTTCTGTCTCAATTCAGTTTAATCCAGTCAACTCGCCTCACTCTGTCCTGTACTCACCTATAAGAATGGTTTTTTGGGTGAAAACCAGCTGCTTCTTCCTGCTGATGTTGGCATATGGAATATAGCAACAGCACTTCCTTTCACTCATCATGTATCCATGGCTCTCAAGGTCAAAATTGCTGAAACGAAGGTAAAGGGAATTGAGTTTATATAGTGTTGTATGTCACCGGATAGTATTTAGAGAATTAGACAGCTACTGTGGGGCTTGAAAAAGCAATTGCTTTCATTCTTACTATAAAAGTAAGTTCTCTTTCTAAAAAACAAAATGAAAAGAACGTCTTACATTACAGTGCTGATAGTAAGTACTACAAAGTACATCTTATAAAAAGGATTTAAAAATATGTGATGTAGTTCCATTTATGAGATATAATTCTTGGAAGTGTCTAATAAAGTCCTACATTTAATGACTCCAGTGTATTCCTAAAATTCTTTCTTTAAGTTGTTTTAACATATAGCAAATGATCCTGTAGTTTTTAACTTGTTTTTAACTTTGAAATATTTGATGCATTAGAAAGGGAAAAGTCAGTTTGAAAACAAAATGTAATTTCTGAGATTTGAAAAATATGTAAGTTTAGATTTCAGTGGAAAGTTTGAATAGAAAATGAAGCAGAATATGATAAAACTGTAAAATTGTCAAAGGGTTTTCATTTTCATGTTATTCTTTCAAGAATACTTCTTATCACTTAGCTGTATGCATTTCTTTAGCTTACTCGACTGAGCAAAGCATGCTATACTTAATACATCACTACATGCCTAGGACAGGAACTAAGAATATTCTGAGTGCAAAGAGAAAAATCCTGGGCCTTTGATGTCAATGAAAGTTTGTCGCTGACTTCAAGAGAGGCTAGGAATCCATCTACTGTAATTAGAGGTCAACAGGTTGTCAGCTTACAGCTGCTCTTCAGCTCTGTGATTTTCACTTCAGTCCTGTCTCACCACTTTTATTACAGCATGAATCTACATATGGAGTAGATAAGGCTTCCAGGAGGCAGTTGCTAGAGGAGGGCCAGTGGATAAAGGAGAATTACAGGAAACGCTTATTTGCTCAGAGCAATGGAATGAAAATTATTCCCAGCAAAAATGTGCCAAAGATTAAACTTCCAATGCTTAGAGATACCTTCAGGGGGTTAGAAGGTAGCATGGCTGCCAAACTTGCACGTAACGTTGTAATCAATTACTGTTACGCAGATCATGGGGTGTACCATGGAAAAGAATGGATGAAATGGATTATTTGGGCAATTTTCATCTAGAATAAGACTGAAGACAATGGAAATGGGAAACTTGTATTTAGCCCTCAGACCAACCTGGCTGAAAAGATTAATTGTTCTCGGTTTTTGCTTGGCTTTGATTTGACATAGGGAAAGTAGAAAAGAGTAAGACCGTCTTGAACATTTACTTATTGACAAATATCAATTTTTACAGGCATGATGTTTTTCTCTCCTATTGCATTAGAAACTAAAGCTCCTTGATCTCTTTCCTTATGGGAGACAGATGCACTTTTCAACATTTATCACTGTAAAATATTTAGCAATATAAAAATAAGTAGTTCACTAAATCAACAGTATCCACATTTCTTTCAATGTCTGGTGGTTCCGTAAATATGTTATTTACCAGATAACCACTCAAAGAAACAGGGCCAGAAGTGAACTTTAGACAAGTTTCAGTGAAACTTCATACTGAAAGGCATCTGAGTTTGCTTTGAAAGATCTATTATTTCCAAAGGCAGTTTGTTTCACTGGCTAATTGCCTTTACAGTTAAGAATGTCCTTCATGCATCTTTTGAATTTGTCTAGCTATACCTTGTAGCTGTTTACTTCTTGTGGCTTTCCTGATAGATTAAAGAGCCTTTAAGTACCTGGTATTTTCTGCCTGTGAAGGTACTTATCCATCATAATCATATCAGCCTTCAGAGCTAAACAGATTGACCTCTTTAGGGCTGTAGTCCTAATGAAAAAACCCAAACATTTCTAGCCACCAGTTCCCTTTGGTGGCTCTTCTCTGCACATTCCTAACTTACTTTAAATATTACTGGCACCAAATTGGATGCCACTTTGTCTTCCCAGGTTTCCATTGATATTCTTCCACCCGAAAACCCAAAGCCATAAGAACTTGTTTTGTGTCACAATACTGCAAGAGAAGCTCATAAAAACAAGTTAGTATGGGCTACTGTTGATCTACAGCCCTTCTCAGAATCACTGCCTCCTTGAATAGGAGCACCTTTTACCAGCATGTAACGAACTAAATCAATACAGCGATTGTATTTTAGAGCTGCCTTATGTTTTACCTTTTCCACTGCAATCTTAGCCGCCAATTGAGTTTAATTTAAAAATGGGAACTTAAAAAATATTCTATATATTCTGTTTGGTTTTTTTTCATTTAATAATTTTGAATGAATTCTCAAGAACATTATGCAAATTTATCCTTAAAATCCACAGTAATGCTGAGGGCACTGAATAACCAATCTCTTTCAAACATTGCAAAATAGAAATTATTTTTGAATCTTCACATATCTTATACACTCGATTTCATTCCTTAGTCTTAGTTGTCCTTGAAATAATTCTTATTCCTCTCTAGTTACTATCATGCAATTATTATTTCCCCTACCTCTATCCCCTGTAACCAATCTACACACAATGTGATTTCTTTTGCCTTTCTTTAGAATTGAGTTCATTAGCTGTTACCTTTTTTTCTAGAATTCATTCCCATTGTAAATATGGTGTCACCATTCAAAGAGATAAACGCTGGCTTCTTTTGCATTGATAAAATGCTTCACTATATGCAGTCCATACTCTGTGCTTGCCATTCTGATACACTGAAAAATTATTTTCAGTACTCTATATTTTACTACTTCATTTATGGAGGGCCACTTCTCATGGATTTACTTCTGAATGAATACCTGTATTTGGAATATTTCATCATTTATTATTAATTTTTCCATTTTAAATTTATTTCTGATCAATATAGACAAGAAGCCCTGTAAAACATCAAAACTTCAAAACTCACTTGCTGTCAGCTCAAGTCCATTGATCTCAGGGGAAATTCAGCATGGGATCTTGCAGGGCACACATAAATGTGCAAGGCTTAAAGCCCACATTTACACGTCCAAGTGTATTTACTTAATGGAATCACTGCAGTAATTACATTCTGCTTGGATCACTATTGAATAATGGAGGTCTTACCAGAGGAGTCAGGTAAACACATATTGCAAGTTTCAAATATTTGATAACCAGACTGGAGAAGAGGCAAGAAAATTCTTAACTCATTACATGTGTTGTATCTGGACTAAGATTTTACACAAAAGTCTGTTCCTAAAACAGAAACTGGAATGCTTTAATTGCAAAAAGTAAAATGTAGCCACAGATCCTTATATTGTAAAACATCATGTAGCATGATATTAAAGATGGACAGTATGAAACTAGTAGCAATTCTCTCTACAGTCACTGTCTTTCTCATTACTGCTTTCTATCTAAATTTTGTTGAAGGAAAGAAGATGCAGGATGGAGGGAATAGGCAGAAAAGAAAATGAAACAATAAAGAAGGTTGTGAGTTAAAAAAATGGCCATTGAAAGAAGAAAGATTCAAAGAAGTTAAGAAAGAGGAAAGGAGAAATATGGTCTGATAAAGCACTAGCTAGAGTGAGAAAATACAAGACAATCTGGCATCTATAAAAAATAAAAATTAATTTTACTGACCACTCCACCGACTGTAGTAAACATCTTCAGTTTCATGTTCTTGAGCAAGCACCCAATATTGTCAAAGCAGTTGCTCAAGTTGCAAAGAGATGTCTAGTCCTGATGTCCCACGTTTCCCCTTAAAAAAATAAAACTAAAAATAAACATCTGGAGTATCATTATATCATCTTAATTGAAGTGTTCTGCATTAGCAAAACTATTATTATTATCAAAACATACAAACCTTCAAAACATAATTTTACGTTATATCTGTAGGAACGAATACAAATCCGAGGGTCTGCACAATTCAGGAAGCCAATTTAGAAGATCAGAGACATGTGATCAGAAATATGTTCACTTGAAAGGAAAGGATCTCAAGGCATTTTATGAACTTTATAAGGTGAAAACTAACCATTTTTCCTCTGGCTGCATTGCTTCTGAAACTTCTATTTAGAAGACACTAAAATGGAATGAAAGAAATAAGGGTACCAAGGTATCTTAAGAAACATATATTCTTTGTATAATTCCATATATACTGTTTCTCTATTCTTAAAGATACAGTATTTGATCATAAGATAGTGGTTGCTTTATGAAAATTCTATTTTTAGGAGTTTTTTTTTCAATTTGGAGTTGGAAATATTAATCATTCCAAATTAACTCATAAGCAATTGAACTTTGAAAAATATTTAACAGGTATGTCTCATTACCAGTTTAAGTTGTCTACATCCTTAAGCACTAGGGAGACTTGTTTTCTAGAGGCTGGGTAACTTAAGAGTTACTAATTTACAATTGCCTACTTTTTTTGTACAGTTTCAACATACTTACAAGGATGGCTTTTCTTTTTAAGTTAAAACCTAGGCTGAAATATGGATAAAAAATAGTTAAGCATCTGTATGATCTTAAACTTTCAAGATCTCCTGAGTAATAACTGTCAGGAAATGTGCTTCTCATTCTCTGAACACTTATAAATTCAATAAATAGTTGGCATAAAAAAAAGAACCATACATTATAGCCACCTATTAGGAGCTGAAATGTACCAAAGAGCCTTTGATAACTTTTATGTAGTTGGCAACAGCAAATATTCTGCTAATTTTTTTTTTTGTAATTATTATTTTTTTTCACATTATGATTGATAGAAATCTGGAATTACTTTCTAACAATTATGTACCTAATGTAGGCATGACATTAAGTTTCACTGTCTTTTTCCCTTTTTGCAGGCTGTTCTGGTGAACCTGTTGATATGCATGGTAGTTTTCTACACTGTGTATTACGTGGTCCTATCTGTGTGCTTTGCAGTATTCAAGTAAGATTTCCTTGAATTTATTCTAATAAGACAGCATACTACAACTGGATATAATGTGTAGAGCTAAGACCCTGTGAAAGAGGCATCTAGATGGGAGGCATCTAGTCCCAGTTATCTTATGAACACATTTTTCGAATTCAGTTGAATTGTTGTACCTCAACCTTCACTCACGTGCACAAATTGGCAAATGGAGACTCAAAACTAATATAAAAGGTTGGTTCTAATCTGCTTCCTTGCACGTGCACCATGTAAATAAATGAATGTACCTATAAAGACGGCATTAAAAAGAAAGATTTTATAGTCGATAAAAAAGACAAATTATATTCCCTTGCAAAGCTGATTAGTGTGTATAATGCCAGACATGTCTTAAATAAAAGTGGAAATCGTGGACACCGCGTGCAAGGGCAAGACCACAACATGCAATGGGATGTAGACAGCTTCTAAAAGTCCAGAGTGTACCATTTGAAATCATATTTAAAAGCACCCACAATATGTCATATAATCACTAAGGCATCTCTGGTTAAATTTATTCATTCTGTTTCCACAGGATTAAAATGTTGGATGGTTTGGCACCTTTTGATTTTAAGACAAATCCGTCATGGATTAACCCATACTATTTAGGTAACTGAAGTTTATTTCTCTCTCTTTTTTTTTTTTCTCAGTCAAAAAAATAGATTGTATCTGGATGTATGGACATCTTCCTTATAGAGAGGATTTTAAAGCTTTTATAGTGTTACTAATGATTTCTGTATTTTAACTACACTGCATTTAAATGCTTATTCCTCTTGCCAGCACTTCTCATTTCTGTATTGCTACTTATCATTCAAATAACTGTGGGATTTTTCCTTGAGTCGTTTTTCTGATCTTGCATCATATGAAGAAAATGTGCTGCCTTGCTAGGATGCTTCATTTTTGTTGCAGAACGACTATCTATTCTCTGTAAAGTTCCCTCACAAAGTTGTTAAATTTAATTTTCATACTGTAGTGAATTTCTTATGAATCATTGGATACAGATCTGAAGAATAGGTCACACTCAACCGATGGAAATTTTGCTTTGTTAATGCCTGAATACAGTGGGCATTAAAATTTCAGGATTTGACTGTAGCTCAAACCCTAAACACATCTTTATATATCCTAATAAAAATTTCTGCATTTTTGTCTGAAGCTTTCAAAATGCATTCTTTTTCCTAAACAGTTATTCCTAAAAAATCACATACATGCATGAAATTTTACTAGATTTGTCATTTATTTTACAAAGGTAAGACACATCATCTATGAGTAAAGTATAGCTCAAAAGTAAATTGGTTAGTTCGTCAGGTTAAAAAGAGTAGTAAGAATACATGGGTATTTGTAGAGTGTCAACACTGATTTCAAATGAGAAAACATTTTTTTTGGTAGAAAAAAAGAAAACTAAATCCTACTCTTTATGTGCCGAAGACAACAAGTACGTCATGCAACTGGTTAGTATTCCACCCTCCTGTCTGCCTACCCGATGAAACAATATGGAATAGCAAAACATAACGGGATCTATTTAAATTCTAAGGGCATAGAGATAGAACGAAGGTCTCTGAATGATGTTGCAAATGAGAATTGGTCTACTCAAGAGCCTCACTCATACCTGTTAAAAACAGAATTATGTCTTTAAAAGATAATCTCAAAAATGGAAGTCATCTCAGAACTGAGGTATCAATACTGGCCTAGTTTTGTAAAAAAGTTTACAAAGCATCCACCTACACTAAGCATTCTTTCTAAATTATAAAATTATTGGCATAATTTAAAGGAACACTTTATATATTAATATAATAAACATATATATGTTATATATTTCTATATCTATATAATAAACAAAAAACTACTTAAATGCATTGTCAAACATTAATTTTTTTGAAGTGCTGTTTCTCACTTCCTTAAGTACATGTGGTTTTCCCAGTTATCTTTTCCTTGTTTTTTACATTTTTGTAAACTGCTGTGTGAAAGATCCATAATATAATTGGAACTAATTGACCCTATAAAGAAAAGAGTAAAATTGAAAGGCACCAAATGCTGCCAAACGCATAAATTAAATACAGTGAAAATTTAACCATAATCTCTCTACTCTCAGGTACGGTAATGTTAGGTATTACATTACTTCAACAGTAAAAAAAAAAATCCATTAAAAATGTGGCTTTTATATGCTTGTGTACCTAAAAAGAAGAAAGAAATCCATTTAGATGGAAAATTATATGAATTGCAAATGCACAATTACGGCCTGTTGTATGGGAACTCAGGACTAAGCTAGAAGCGACATCATGCAGTTTACATTCCACCCCCTGCTAGCCCAGGTAGCCACCCAGCACAAAGTCAAACTTTGCCCTAAAGGTGATTATTTTTGTTACCTGCAATAGCAAGTAAACAAGCTGACAGCTAAGCTCCACTCCATTGCTGTGTCAAAGAATACAGCTCATCAAATGCCATGATGAGGTTCCTCACGCTTCCCAGCACAGCTGCTCCATGCCATCCAGGCTGTGTTCCTGCCCACGGTGAGGCATGGCTTGCCTGACCATTACTGTTGTAGAGCTGTGCCCCACATCACAGGGAGTGCTCAGTGCAGGCTGGTGGCATGGCATAGCTCAGCACGCTCCAGAGAAAGCACCAGGAGACAGAAATGCACCATTTCATCATTGAGAGAAGGGATTTTCTTGATCAGATAACCTCAGTGGTCTTTTTTGGCAGCATAATGTAGTCATTGTCACTTTGCTCCTAGTCCCCATTCATGGTTTAACACAACACAGACCTAGCTGCTGAATGTCAGTCATGGTGACAGCATGGTGGCTGTGGCAGCCTTGCTATCAGCATTGAGAGAAAACAGGCTCCTGGTTGTATGTACCATAAGATCCATATGGATGGATGGCCTCTGCTCACCTTTTAGGCTCCCTGCTCTATCTTTCCTTGTATGTCTTGTCTTTAAATTGTTCTAACATACATATATAGGGTGCAATGAAGTTGACATGGAGAAAACTACAAAGTTTTTTACCAAACAGTTCTGTTTTGAATGAGAAAAAGTTAATCCATGTCCATATCAACCAAATCTATTTAGCACTATATGCAAAGAGCGTGGATGGTCCCTAAGTAAAATTCCCACACCATTTCTCCTCTAGGCTATATAAACTGGTCTTAATCCTGTCACTGGTCATAATCCTGTTAATCCTCATGTCTTTACATAAAATATATAACATTTTAAAGTCTATGGACAAGCCAGCATCCAATCCATGCAGAAGTCAGTGGCAAAACTAGAAATGAGCTTTGTAATGAAAACATCAGTGTAATATTTGATCTTGTAAAAAAAATTGTGTAACTACCTCAGACATTTTTGCTTCCTATTGCCATCCTTTAGAATATGAGAAAAAGTCTTTCAAAATTGTTTGGTGTAAATATTCTATTTTCATTTACAGCTCTTGTGATATCATTGGAAATAACTTTCTTCACCTGTGGTCTGCTGTTTGCTCTGGTTGTGGAGGAATGGGTTTGGGATTATGCTATAACAGTTACTATTATTCATATCATCATAACTTCTGTCAGTAAGTAGGTTTACTGCTAAATATATGCATAGTATCACAAGTTGAAGGACTAATCAACTATGATTCATCTACTGTATTACTGAACAAACTTAATTTTTCCATAAAGCTAAGTAAATATATATTCCTATTTTCCATCAATTTGACTCATGCATGTATTTAAATCCTATCATTTAAAACTCAATTCTGGTTTTGTTGCAGAATTTTCAAACACTTTTTTCTTATAAGAAAAATCAGCGTTTCAGTTCATAATCTAACAGTTCATATCAAACAGATCCAGCCTAGATACAATTTCACCATCTGGGAGGTGTGTTTTTCTCTAAAATAAGAAATTAATAGTTGTCTGTGTCCTGACACTTAGAGATCTACTGATTAACACTTCAGCTCTAGTTCAGAGTAAAAATGAGGCTTGCATTAGCAAAGCCAATTCAAAGTTTTAAAGTTAGATCATTTGAACTAAATCTCACCAAGGAAAATAAAGCATTTTACCATTGAAGCACTTTTTTTTTTTCCCCCCATGAAATTCTTCCCCTCAAAGGAAATAAAAAGAAAAGAACTGGCTGCTGTAAATGAGATTCATCATCACTTTTTTGCCAGCACTTGGTAACCTGCTCTTGCTTCTCATGCTATTTAGCAGAATGCTGCTATGGTTGATCAAGAAATATATTTTAACCCCATCCTTGCCAGGACCTATTTGGGGATCTGAGTCATAGAACCATAGAATGTTTGGGTTGGAAGGGATCTTAAAGATCATCTATTTTCAACCCTCCTGCTATGGGCCGGGACACCTCACCTCCCACTAGACCAGGTTGCTCATTCTTTTCTCCTATAACAATGATTCTTTTCTCCTATAACAATGAGCTGAGTATTTTTATTCTAGAATTTAGTAATAGGAAAAATATCACTGACAAATTAAGCCTCCCTCCTTACTACATAATAATTCATCTTCCATTTTTTAATGCTTTGTCCATTTGTCTTTTAGCACTTTACACAGATGAGGATTTCACAATTCCCACAACAAATTAAGCCAGAGACCATCAGAGACTTCATCTTAAAAAATTTAGCATAATTTCTCATCTACTGAATTTGATTTTCTGGAATTTAATCCACTCTTACTCCTTACGAATAACTTTTGTATTTAAATCAAGGAATTTACTTAAACTACAACAAAACCTGCTTTGAATATCATTTATACAGGAAGGTATCATAGAATCATAGAATGTATTGGGTTGGAAGGGACCTCTAAAGTTCATCTAGTCTAACTCCCCTACAACAAGCAAGGACATCTCTAACTAGGTCAGGTTGCTCAGATCTTCTATCATTACGTTAAGATGATGCATTTTGATATCCAGACAACCCCAGATTTGTTATTGTTTCTTTCAGATGTCCAACCAGAACTCTGGTGCCTAACTCTGAGCTGCCTGCATATGCAGTGTGCCTTCCAGCTCACTTTATTAATTCTACAGCTTTTTTAGGGGGAGGGGGCAATATTGGGTCCTAATAGCCCTGCAGTTGATCACAGAGTGGAGATGTGGGTCACCTTCCAAGAGGCAAGGGCAAGTGCCTGACAGAGGAGATAACATGCTGTGCAATAGTGCTAACTTGTGGTGCCCAGCCCCAGCCTGCCTGTCATGCACCTCAGCACCCATTAAACCAAAAATGTCAGGCAGCTTAGTTTATTTGGATTGCAGCAATATGTAGGCAGTCTACCAGGGGATTGGTGTCTCTGTTGTGCTAAACTGTGTACAGGTAAGTAATAAAAAAGGCATTTCTTCTGCAGAGAGTTTAAGAGTTCCATTTAGCAGACACTTACTAGGTCTAAGACTTGCCTTCCAGTGAGATAGCTCATCAGGCTAAGCTTAATGGTATGGCCAGGTATTGGAATGATCAGGACCTAAATATCCATATGAAATTTCAATAAATGTAAAGTATATAATTTATGAAACAAAACTAAGCAGATAGATAATGTAATATTTGTACTTGTATCCTTATTGCTAAAAAATTGACATTTCTCCTTTTCTTCTCCTTGCAGTTATGTCTGAATTCCCCCTGATGTTACACTGGTGGCTGGCATTAGGTATAGTTACACTCTTCAAAGTATAATTTGTTGTATCTTGTGTAGAAAGTCAATATTTACAGTATGAAGTGCTTCTATTACATGTCTGTTGTCTCACTAATTTGAGAATTGTCAATATTTAAAGAAGAAATATATGCTTTTAATTTATACTTCTTTTAATAGCATAGGCAAGTAACAATGGGCCAACATTTGCCTTGCCTTAACGAAGACCAGAATATACTCAGCTTATGTTAATCTTGCTGAAAACAGCAGACACACTTGTATTCTTGAAATAAACCATGATTAATTCCTGAGTAATCAAATTATCTCACTTAATTCAGGTGTTAAAGAGACAGTTGTCCAAGTTAGACTTCTTTGGTACCCTTTATAATCAATGGAAAGAAACAAGCACTTTCAGAGGAAATTTTTATAAACACTGTGCACAGGTACTTATGATAGATGAGATAAATCTCTGTCATCACATTTCCTTAAAGTGAATGGCCTACATTTCTGAATGTTTAATTTTCTGTAAAATTAAAAGCATAGCTTTGTACTAGAATATATTATCTTGAAAAATAGTTAAAGGGGAAAGTACTGGCTTCTGTTCTTCTTTCTTATATGATAGATATCAAGGACTGACAGCTACAGTAAATTCCTAAATGATGGGGACAGGCAAATAAATTCCCTGTCCTGCAATTGGTTTTACATCAGCAGCTTCTGGGGCTGATATCTTTGTAGGCAGTTAAAGCCTTGGGCAAAATGTTTAAGTAGACAGGCCATTTTTTAAAAAATAGAAGATAAAAAGAATGTCTGTTTAAAGTTTTATTGTAATGTTTGTATTCCACTATCAAAATTAATATAAAACAGTCACTTTTTTTTTCAGGGTCTGGAGTAATTTCCATGATTTGTGGAGGACAGATTTTGGCATACTGCTTGTTCAAAGACAACTTCATTTACCCTATTCTAGATGATTTTTGAAAAGGAAAATTAGACCTTGCCTTTATGTTTATATGAATTCTGTGGTTTCATTAATAATATAATTAAAATTAAGTTATCAACTGTCTAATCGCAAGGCTAATATTTAGCTCACCAGGCCTCTTGTATCTTATGTTTGTTTGCAATGTCAATGTCATCACTTTTAGTTGTTGTATGTAATTACTTTTAACTTTGATATGTACATTTTCCTTTAAGCAAATAATTAGATACACTGTCTCTTTTTAAAAAAATAAATAAACCATAAGGAGGATAAGAGCAATGATGCAACACTTTCGAAAAATCCTATAATAAAAAGAAAAAAACCCCACATTTGTATTTAATGCTTTCAGTGTGCTTGTTATCTATTGTATTTTATGAAATGCTGTCTTTGACTTAGACTGGAGTCTGACCTCTCACAAGCACTGCAAAACTTTAAAGTCACCCTACCTGGCATAAATCACTGCAGGCTTAAAGCAGTCTTTACTGGCAAACCACTGGCAAAGAAGAATTGGAGAACAGCACATAGCTCTGCATCTCTTCCTGTCTTAATGCTCTCACCCAGAAGCCTCCCAAGACAACAGCAGGCAGACATACACTCTCCTATGTCTGGCTGACCCCCTTGCTTTCAGGGATGCTACTGTCAAATGTGTTCTACAATGGCTTCAGGCTATTCTCTCTTTCAAGAATGATCCATTCCTGGTCTGGCTGTGCTGGAAGGAGGAAAGGCAAATGCTACCGACAGCCCCTTTCTTACATATCCCTTTCTCTCTTCCCAAGCTGCAAGTGGCCAATGCCAAAGTGTGAGTTTATGGGTAGTGGTGATTAAAAACAACAAACAAAGCACAGTAGTGGCTTCAAGTCACTTTTTACCTCTTTAACGATGATAAAGTTGTAACAGGAAAATTGCTAGAAGGCAACTTCATCTTAAATACAATACCAGTGATTTGATTTCAACTGCAGTTTGCTTAGAAGAGCAAGACTGGATTGCTGTTTGCACGGGAGTGTAAATGTTGCATTTGCCTTAATCTTACTCAGAGATAGTCCCTCTGAAAAATCGGTCACCTGTTGATCATCTTAAAATTTATTGCAAGTTTTTCAATTTTCAATTAAGTTTCAATACTGAAAGTACATATACAGTGAGAAGCACATTTCAGAAGACTCCTAAAAGAATGAGTTTGTCCCTCATGCACATTAGATACATAAGTCATTTTAGAGACAAACTGGCTATGTAAATCCATAGCATTTAATAGACTTAGACTTTACAAGTTGTTCAGCATAATACGCTGCATACTGAAGTCAGCATAGGTAATTCTCGACAGTGAGGTAACTGACCTACACTGATCACTGCTCTGAACCATGGACTGTTTTTAGATTGATGGATTTCTATCTCCAGAAACACTAGTGTGCAGATAACTGACTGGAATTATGTGTTTGAAAAACGCTTGCACATTTCTTCCAGATATGTTTCAGTTCAGAACTATAAAAATGGATGGGAAGGAAGTACCATCTAAATTCATACCTCTGCCCTCATCCTCACACAGTGTGTGTGTGTAGGTAGTGTGCCATATGGTAGAACATAAGTGGATTAGATATAAAGTTAATCCATGAGTAGAACAAGTGCCTATTTTTAACCTGACAGGATTTTCCTCTACACGTGTCAGCCCAGCTGCAGCTTGTAGTAGCTCTGTTGCCCAGTCTTGACATTTTTAAATTTTTTGTTTAAATCTTAAATCACCAGCAAGAGATACCTTCAGACTAACACAAAGAGTGCCTCAGTCCCAGGATTTCTCCAAAGCATGTACAACTGGGCCAGCGCTAGAATGATCACACCAAGAACTTTATCGAGGATTAAAAGCCTTAGTCCAACTATCAGAGAGTAATTAGCTTTTTTGCATTACTTTCAGATATGGAATGGCAAGACAATTTCAACATTATTTATTTCATCTTTTTCATCACTCTAATATTGAGCACCAATGATTAATATTACACATAATGTTTAAAGTGTAAACAAAGTTCATATTATACTAATAAATAATCATCATGTAAGCAAAATGAGCTATATCTGTGTGTGCATTACCTGGTTAGAGGCCTTTAGAGATAATATCTAATACTGTGTGATTTCCGTCTGATATATCAAAAACAACACTTCTGTATATGTCCAACCTACGTGTTTCTGGTACAATAATAAAGTGATCCACTTGAGCAATTTGCATGTGACTAATAGATAACAGTCAAGACACAGGTGGGAAAGAAGAGCTGCTGGAGGAAAAGAAGAGCGCTGTGTATGTTTCACAACAGACCTGACAGAGTACGACAAAAGACTGCTACAGAAAGCAGAAGGAAAACAGAGAAAACAGCAACAGGGATATACATGTGTTTGAAAAAAAAGCACAATGAAAGCAAGAAATGAGGAGATACAAATGGACGAGATCAATGAAGGAAGAAAAAATCTGCAGACTGAACTTGTAGCACTGGAGTCTCACAACATGAGACTTGTACGCCACTTGTATGCTGCAGTCTGTCTTTCTGATGACGTATACAGGACTCTAGGAATGGTGGTCTCCACATCCGTAGTTACAGCTATAACTTGTGATGTTATGCCGGTGACTCCTGCCCTGGGATTTTCAGAATTCTTTGCTCTCTAGCTCAGCCAGGCACAGGAATATTGTTTAATTTAGTTGGTGTGGGCTTGGTGTTTTTTGACCCCCTATGATCCAGTCTAGTAGTCATGAGTCTGCACAGGTATCAGTGGGGGTGTAGATAGTCAAGGAACATTACAAGCAGATGGAGACTTTATCCACTTCCAGGCACAGTTTGCAAGGAAGAAAGTTAGAAGTTGCAAACATTAGGTACAGAAATCAATGAAGCAGTACACAAATGGTATACCTTAATAATACCATACTTAGAGTCATTTAAAGATTTTTTTCAGAGGCAAGAAACTCCTTTTCATCATATCAAGCCACCTGCTGAGACAGATTATAGTTCTCTTCAATTCAGCCCTCTCGCCAAATGGCTCTGCATTCATTCTTGTTCTAAATGGTGCAGTGTCTTGCTCATAACAAAGTATGTGAGGGAAATGCAGAGGTTTTTTTGGAGACTCCAAGCATATATTCCTAAATTAATAACACATCTTAATGTAATGTCAAAGTGTAAATCAATTTAAAAAGTTGATCTGGGACCAACAAACTAACTCAAACATGTAAAAACAGCCAAATATTGAACTATGGAGTACAGACAAAATAATGATTTTTAGTTGGCATTTTGGTAAAAACATAGGTTTAAATACTCTTAATTTCCTAGTGAAGTAAAGGGGTGGTTATTCAAACTAAGCCTGTCATTTCTCCACATCTGTAAATTGCTTGATCAACATTTCCATCTCATTTGTATTCAAACATAAAAGAACAAGCAAAACAAAACCCTACAGTACTCATTTCTGTGTTCCTAAAAGTACTAACAACTGCCGCACCAATAAATACAGAAAACACAGTATAAATAATACTAGATCAACAGGAATGGGTGGATGAGCCACCTGACTGCAGTCTCGTATGCTGGATATTCATGCACAGGGTATCTGTGACCCATAGCCTCCTGACTAGGAATACCCATTGTGACCAAGTGAGAGTCATTAAACTGAGAAAAGATGTGAAAGCCTTACACATTCTTCACTCCATCATCTAGCATGTATGTTGTCACACCTTAAAGTTATGTCCTTGTTAATCCTCACAGGTATTTAAAGCTTTTATTTAAATATTTTGTATCTTCCAAATGTGACTTACTTAGAATATTTATTTCTTGGCTTAAGATCCTGTGTAATGATCCATCTGCTCAGTAACGGCTAATACTCTAATCTCTCCTTTTTGTGAGCTAATCACAGCCCCAGACAGCATGCACTCTCTCATTAGATGTCAGAGAGGATAAAGGTCTTAGGAATGGTTATAAAATTTGATGGTGTAATTAATAGCTTTATTATTGGCTTTAAACCTTTCAGTGTGAGGCTGGGATTTTAAGATGCAGACCTGTGCATCCCAGCCTCTCCTCTGCTCAGGGAGAATAATATGAATCCCTTTAGAGTCCCCCTTCAGATGGACCAAGATAATTATGTCTGTGTTGTAGGGCAGATAAGTTCTGTGATGGACTTACATCCTACTCCATCCATTCTCTAGTTCAGGGGACCAAATGAATACCTTGCAGTCATTTCCCAGTTCATAGACTCAGGTTTCCTCTGCCAACATAGGTGAAAGGGAAAGATGTGTGCTTGGGTGTCATCCTGACGTGTAGTTGTAGTGTGGCATTGGCTTGGACTGGGGATTTGGGAAGCAACACTAGGACATCAACTATGGACAACCAAAATCTGAGGAAAAGACTTGGTCCCAATCTTTTAAAATTGTCTATCCCTAGAAAACAGTTGCAATCAAATAAGGATGGTGGCTGGAACTGGAGCCTATTAGAAATATGCAAGGTACTTTCAGTCTCTTGCTGTCATTGTCCTAAAATAAAAGACAGTCACAGACTGGTCATTACTGTTCCATATTTTCCAATGAAAATAATTCCTAATATGAGATTATTTGCTGTGGATTCACAAAGTAAACCAAGGGTTCATTCCTGCTTCCAACAGCAAAGATCCCTTTATCTCTACTGGAGCAATACTCTTTCAAAGGACCACTTTTAAGTACCTAGACTCATCTCAGAATGATCTTGTCACCAGATTTTCAGCATCAAAAGGAGAAGTGTTTAAATAAAACATGGGTTATGGCAAAATTCTCAAATACATTAAGAATTACCAATTTCCTAGCAGTCTTCAGACACCTTTGCACTGAAATTATATCTGCATAAGTAGCTTTCAAAATACGCTGAAAAAATGCTTTGATTCACTTCATAAACCTTGGTGGGGGTCCACACAAAGATGCATCATTAAAGATGACCAAAAAATATCAATTTGTTTGGTATCTCATACAATATTAACTGGAAAAAAAAAGTATGTGCCATTAGACCTCAGTTGTTCAGGTTAGACTCACAAGGGTATCAACAAGAAGACAAGAGGGCTGCAATGACAGTGGATACATTCAGATCTAAAGCAATAAACTTTCTAGATCGAATTAATCAGTCAATTATTTGGTGTGCCATATTTCCAACAGCTTTTTCAGCATGCAACCCTTGCCTTAGAAATAAATTTTATTTCCTGAACATTTGCCATTGAATCACTTAAAGAAAAATGCAAGTTTTAATTGAAAAGCAACTACTGTTTTCCATTGTCAGGAAATGAAACATCGGGTCTTCAGGCTTTGAGCAAATAAAATCAGCTTTGATTAAAAACAAAGTTGCATTAAATTGAAAGTTTCTCTCACAAAAATCTGCTTAGAACAGAAGGCATTTTTATTGAAAAAAAGATATTTTCCCGAATGATAGTGTTTCATACCTTATTTGTTGTGTGTATTTTTAGAATGTGTTATGTATCACCAGATAACATTTGCAGACTGTTCTAGTTGCCGAGGTAACTATGTTATTTTAATGATCAGCAGAGAGGATCATAATGTAAAATATTATGTTAATTTCAAATGCAGAAAATTGATGTCTTGCAGCTTGAAGCTGCACCTTTTTTTTTTTCCTCACGAAGTTCCTTTTTCCATGAAAGTTAATGGTATGGCTAAGTGCTTGAGTATCCTTTTCATACTGGTTCAGGTTGGTTTTGGAGGAAAATAAGGCAAAAATGACACCAGAGAACCAACTAACAGCAGATGAACAAACTTCAAACCACCATAGTGTGTACAGAAATCTATAGGAAAAATTGTTCCCTATGTTCTTATATGGATATGGACAGTTATATATATGGACACTTGGTGGGAATTTTAGGAAGGCACATATCTCATTTTTAACTTTGAAGTGTATTATTGCTGAGTTAGGGAAAACAAATTATAAAGCACATGTAAGTATTTTTTATGATTGAGTATACATAAGTATTGTCCATGATACAGGCCAACTGATGAAGAGATTAAAAAAATGACATTAAACTTTTGCTGCTTTTATTAGATTATATACGTACTAGATTACGCCAGCAGTGCAAATGCTCCTTCTGAGGCTGCAGTGAGAACTTCGCTGATGCCAGTAGTTCACGGTGTGTTTCTATTCCCAAACCTGCTTTCTCCATCAAAAAAAAATCTGTACATTTCTAAATTATCAAAACTAAGCCTCACACAAATTTCAGGGCTCATAATGACAATTGCTACTATAGCACACCAGCCACACAAATGAAAATTGTCTCAGGCTACCTAATACAACTCAGTTTTGTCACTAGAGTCTTCTTTTTCCTCTTCTCTGGGGTTCTTCTTACATATTGTGTTAAATTATGAACGCTTCACTCTCTAGGTGGAACTGGATGCTTTTATGTATTAGAACATGATATGCTGAAGACATCTGAGAGCTCCTATATTCTCCTGACATTTCATCATAATCACCTGATCCACTTTAGCGTCACTGAACTCTTCTGACAACACTCAAAGTGCATTTTGATGGAGACTATATTTATACGGACTGTACCTCTTCACTCCATGGAACTTATTCGAATCCTTTCCCAAGGATTTCCACTGCGGGCAAAGCTCTGACTCCAAAAAGTGGTAGCTCCTCTCAAATTCTTTACCCATAATCACACCTATAACACTGGTCTTCTATTTCAACCTCCCTACCCTGACATGTTTTTCTGACATACTGAGGTTTGCCAATTTGTATACATCCCAATGAGCACTGCAAGCCGAAAATGTAAAAATGTGAAAAAACAGAATTGTATTAAACCAACTAGATACTGTAAAGAGAACATACGATGATACAGCTGGGAATAAGCCATCTATTAACTAAAAGAATTAGGAATTAATTTCCTCCTTCCAACAGCTTATGCCTCACTTGTCCACTATGTGTGACCAAATACCTTATCAAGAAAAGCTCTGCTTTCATCCTTAGTATGGTGAAAATAGTGGGCTAAATTTTCAAGCCTTGGAATGATTTAAAACTTTCTGACGCGCAGCTTTCTGCTAGAAAATGCTGACTACACAAAATACAGAAGTTTCAAGGAAAAATACTCCTTTTTTAGAAATTTGTTGACAGAATATAATCAAAACACATATGTTATCCTGTTGACTATTGAAATACATATGAAGTAAAAAGATGAAAGTCAAGCAATGGAATAAAGTGAAGCAATACTGAAACAAAACTCCTAAAGCATATGTTTTATTTCAAACATTTTGATAGGTCTTTTTAGAAATTGTAAACCCAGACTTTACAGAATTTTTGTATCATGGAAAGTTTAAATTCTTGCAGGGAAAAAAAAAAAAAGAAAAAAATTGAATATGTCAGATCAATTTTTAATCTAGTAAAGAGGTTCATATGTTTTGAATTATAACAGCATCACTAGATCACAGCTACATCAGATTTTTAATCTTTTTGCAAATAAATTTGTTGTATGAATAAATACAAGCATAAAATTAGCAAGTAAAGATCAATTAAGGAATGCTAGTGAGAAATAAGAAGATTTTAAGAAGAAATACGAAATGGGGAATCATTAAGTACAAAAAAGAAGGCAGCTGTGTTAAACCTGCTAGAGGTGAAACATGCTACCTCTGCTCCATTGATGGAGTAGAGATGTAAATGGTGTAGAGAGCAGCACAGAGCATGAGAACAAGTTGAGTGAAGGGCACATATTTTGGAGCTCTAATTGACATAAGCTGAGAAATACAGGAAGTACAGAAAGAATTTATAGAGAGTAAAATAATGATACTAACAAAAACACAAGCTTGAGGATATGAGATATAAACCCATATGTACAATGGGTCAAAACCAGTCAAGTTGCAGTATATATCCACTATGAGAAGCTTATAAAAATCTATTTTAACTTTCTACAGCATCCTGTATGTTTACAGAATCTTTGTGTTCTGATTCATCAACAAAAACTAAACACGCTTTTCTCACAAGTCTGATACTATCAAGAACGTGCAGACAGAAGTAGAGATTACAGCAAACTACAGACTGCATTAAAATTCTGTCTATGGGAATTTCCAATCAGTTATTCCTAAAAAAACTGAGATAAAATTTACAGTAACCAGCTGACTTCCAGAAGGTACAGTGACTGAACAGTAACTTGCAGGTACAACCTTCTAATTTATATCAAATAATTTAAGTCGTACCTTTGTGGCATTACTTACTTCTTAGTTATCCACAGTCCCCAGATACTTTCTGGTGAATTGGAAACATTTCATGTACTATGACTTCTCTTTGTTTCAAAGTTTCAGTAATTTGAATGTTATCAACACAATGAAACACTTCACTAGAGCAAGTCACTAAATCAAGTGCTTGGAGTCAGAAAGTACAGAATGCAGTTTTGTTTGCAACCTTTCCTCATACAAGTCAATGTGTGTGTTATGATCGCCTTTGAATTACAGTCAGTATATAATACTTTTTCGAGACTCTTCCCTGGTTCAGTGCCATTCTCAACTTGGAGTGCACCAGAAACAAAGAAATTAATATTCAAAGATTTGGAAGCCTGGAGTTACTGTTCTGATCATCTGCTCTGTGAACATCTAGGCTGATCTCCACACTAACAAAGATCACAGAATTTTCTCCATAACTCCAATCAAACAGATGTAGAGATTATTTATATGTGGTTTATATAAATCATCCATTGTAGACTTAAAATTTCAAGATATCCAAGATCCAGTAGTGCTTTATATAAATCGTTTCAGTACCCTTATGGTAACACTAAAGGTGTTTCAATGTTCTCAGCCTGAATTTGCCTAGCTTCTGCTTCAGTTCTTTGGTTCTTCTTTTGTCTTTGGTAGATTAAAGAGCTCTCTGCTATGACAAATCCTCCTGGCTTACGCGCCACAATCAAATCTCCTCTCTTTCCCCCGTCCTTTGCTGAGCTGAATGGGGTGAAGACGCCGGTTTGGCACGGCGGGGCAGGCTGCCCAGACCTGCAATCACCCCCCTTGCTCCTCGCTGAGCTCTTCCCCACCGAGTAGCCTTAGGAAGGGCGCGCAGGCACCGTGCAGGTCTCAGCCGCGTCACATGCAGGGATGGGGCCGTCTTCCTACTCCCGTGGGGCGCTTCTACCCGCGTCCTTCCCAGCCTGTGCTTTCCCACAAGCGCAGGGTGCCGGGATGCAGGGACCCCAGCGCTAACACACCCACCCCTGCGCTCCCGCTGCTCCAGCCGCCCCCAGCCCGGCCGCTGGGCACCCGCCTCCAGCCCTCGGGGGAGAGGCGCGATCACCTCCGAAGAAAGCCGCCACCCTGCCGCCCTCCCCGAGCCTCCCCCTCGTACTGAGGTGCGGACGTG
>VYZX01020666.1:0-63491 GCA_013401335.1 Brachypteracias leptosomus | reverse complement strand
GGAAGGCTGCCCCAGGGCCCCCCCTCCTCGGGGATGCCGCAGGGCTCGACCGCAGCTCTCCCATCCCGTGCGGGACACCCGTCCCGCCGCCCGGCGCGTTGCGGTGGCCCCGCCGCAGGCCAGAGATGCGCAGGGCCGGGGGAAACAGGCGGGCTGGGGGAGCCCTCGGCCCCGCACCGACTCGGTGCCCGTCCCAGCGCCCGGCTCTGCGCTGTGGGAGCGCNGCTCCCGAGCGGCCCCCGGCCGGCTCCCGTCCCGGGAAACTCCGGGGGCTGCCGCCTGGAGCGTTGCGGCGCGGGACGGAGCGGCCGCCACCCTGTCCGTTCCCGCCACCGACGCCCGGCTCAGCCGCTCGGTCCGTGCGCGCCCCCGCGGCCTCGGACGCCGGCAGCCGGGCGCTGCCGGGGGTCCTGCGGCGCGACAGGACAGCGCGGAGCTGCTGAATAGTCTGAAAAGTTGTTCTCCCTACGGTACTTCTGCATCATCATTATAGTAACGTGGATTTAACGATTGCGTGTTTCTTCTTCTTCATACGACTTCTGGCAGGATACATTATTGAGCCACTTTTTTCTCAGTATCATCTATTCTAATTATAGTTTAGCAGATAAATACGAATATTTTTGCATTGAGTGAGAGGAAGGTCCCAGTGATGTTCTACTTGTATTTTGTTGAATCACAGTTCTTCTCCTGTATATGAATGCTTAACGTGCAAAGGCTTGATCGAAAACATAAAGTTTTTAAACATAAAATGTATGAAGCGGGGGCATGAATTGAGCCAGAACTTTAATTGGTGGAAGCAGTGATTTTTTTTTTTTTTGTGCAGCATTTTCTGTGCCAGCTCTGGGAACTGATTTCATTAGCTAATTTTCCCAAGTTAGCTGTAGCAATGAGTGGGGAAAAGGACGATTAATTGTACTGTAACTTTTTATTGGTATGATTTAAGACTTGATTCCTAGGATGTTTGGAGTATGTAGGTATTTTTAAAACTGTTATTAAAATAATACTACTTTGGCATGAATTTCAGGAGAGAAGCATGTAATGTCACCAGTTTTTAACCTGCTTTTTCCAATAGCATGTTTTAACTGCTAAAGCTGTTTAACCTATTCTGCAAGTCTAACCAAAATCACAGCTCTAATTTTATAAATTTGTGTGGTTTCATGCAGATGTTCTTTTGCTGGGCAAATAGAGAAGGATGTCAAGAAGGAAAAATCTCTGCCAATTCCTTACACCACCTTCTCTTTTCTTGTCTCTAAAGAGTGTTTTTTTTGTTTAGGTGCATATTACAGCTGGTTTTGAGCCAGAACTTCTTGGCTCTATTTGCTTTATAAACATCAGACAAAAAAATCTCTGCCTCAAAGATGTTATAATATAAAGGGAATTAGGAAACAGCTAATAGTGCAGGCAGATTAGGGAATGCAGCAAAGTGATAAAATTTTGTTCTTAAACCAGCAGCAGCTTAATCACTGCCAAGTGTTTTGTAGGTATCATGAGAAAAGATGCAAAGGGGCTAACAGGTTTGCTGAATTCAGAGGAAGCTCTTCTCATGCTGAATGAGCATCAAAGTATCGAGAAAATGTAATGAATGTGTCTGAAAATTGAATAAGTGTGTGGCCAATGACCTGGCTGAAAGCAGAATTCAATTATTTTAGTACTGAGTGAAAGAAGTCAATAAAATCAGGGCTAAGAAGGTTAAGAAGTCCAGTAATTTGCTCCTATGGGACTAGAGCTATTGGAGATGTGGCTGCAAAGGGACTCTGTAAATGCAACAGGTGAAGAACTGATTGTTATTAGTCCTGAATTAACACGAGTCAGGGTAACTTTCCATTTGTCAAAGCTAAGTAAAAGGATAGATAATTCACTGAATGTTGCAGGAGTGGTAAATAGTGGCAGTATCTGACACTACATAAATGAGCAAGACGTGTTCCTTGGAACCAGTACACATCAGCAAGATGGAGCACGTTTGCACGCACAACAGATCAGGGAAGGGTACTTGGTGATCTATAGTGAGTCTGCAGGCTTGAAGTGCAGCTTGATTGTAGCAAAATCACATAATACTTTTGTCCATCCACATGACAAAATCATGACAAATAGGTGATGGATGTTTCAATCCATGCCAGTCAGGCATGAACAGCTACTATTAGGCATTACTGTGTGCTTATTCTGTGCCTCCATTAGCAACTGACCAGCAATATAACAAAGAATCCAGAAAACAGTAAAGTAGAAAAGAGAGTGCATACATACAACATTGTCTATACACTATTATTTCTGATAAAACCATTTTAGTAGGCTTCTGGCTAGTCATGCAATAATATTTTTTTTCTATATGTGAGGATGGATATAGTTAAAAACTAATTAACAACAGGGAAACCAAAAAATAAGCTATTGAGTTAAGAATAGTTAGATAGCTGCTGTGCTGAGAAGAATGCTTATCTGCATTGTCCTTTTTTTCCCCTGAGTGCAGCATATGCAGAAATTCTGGGGGTCAGCTGTCATCTTTGTATTCTGTGTAAGTTCTTAACCAGTGAGGCCTGGTCCATGAATTGGATTTTAAGGTTCTGCCACAGCTAAGTGAATAAACATTATGCTGATATGCCATAAGAAAAAGATATTTGAATGTAAAAATTTGTACTTAATAAGCTCATAAGAATACAGTTTATGATAAGATTAGATTGAGCCCATGGAAGAGTACACTGGGAAACCCAAGCAATGACCATAATCAGATCCTTAGAGAATCATAGCTATGCCCTTAATTCAGTACTTACTAAGAAACAGATAATTAATTCAAATCACTGTAGGACTTGCACGGTTAGCGTGAATGTGGACATCATAAGAATATGTCTTACCTTTGAATTTGACACCTTGCAAAACATAAGATCCCAAAGCTACAGGAATTATATTACAACCTTGGGCACTATACAACTATTCTAAAAAGTACCCTTTCTGAAAATCAGGAGTAAATACATTGAAATATAGTACTCATACTTACTAGAAGAAATCATGTAGCAGTACTTGGTCTCTTACACTTACCTCGACTAATTAGCTCTCATAGAGGATGATTCTGTACCCATTTAAGTCCCATTCAGTTTGGTCATAAACTTCTGATTAGTTTCAGTCAGACAAAAGCAGGCTCACTGAATGGGAATGGATCAGCCAAGAAAATAATTGTAAAAATACTAAATTGCCTTCTCAGTAAGGCGAGATGTTTTCATATAAATATATTTTATGTAATTTATCTCTACATAATTAAAGATTGTGCACCAAGTGAAAGCACAGCAGCATACAGAAAATGAGATGAGCAGTGATTCTTGAGAACAACAGACAAAGGAGACAGCAGCAGATAGAGCAGCTCCCAAGGACGACATCAGGCAACACAAGCAAACTGAAGACAAAGACGTAGACTTATGAATGTAAGACATTCATGAGGGCAATGAACATTTGATGCTACCAAGGAGATTTCCACAGGAAATTGTATTGCAGAAATTCAAGCTGAAGCATGGCTGTGGTAGTTCCTCATTTAAGGAAATTAACTTATTAAGCTACACAGGTGGAAAGAGCAGTCCCAGGCCTGAAGTACTTTTTTGTAAGTTAAATAATTGTTATAAAAATTATCTGTTTTTATAACCTGCCTCTGAAAGTGGTCACATGAAATGCAACAAGATTGTTAATTGAAGTAGCAACTAATAAGACTTATTTTGGAGTGGTCATGACGTCCTTGCTTTTGCATGTGAGATTTTTCTATCTTTAAGAAGTTGGCCAACAAATAAAAAAAAATCTGCTAATATTGTCAGTCATATCTTCCTTCATCCTGCTGATTCCAACATCTTTACACACACCAGGAGGTCTCACATTGTTCAGGCTTTGGTATGAGCATGGACTTAAGGATCTGCTTCTTAAAAAATCCATGATCTGGGTCTACATGGTTCAGGATGTGGCTGATGGACTGCATCCTGCCTGAGGAGTGTTTCTAGCTGGCCTGGCACATTTTTTCTCAATGGAGCCTTGGATGAAGAAGTTTGGGCAAGACACTGTACTGCTGCTTCAACACCTCAGCATGTGGCTGTGCATGGTTAGCTTGAGGAAGGAACAGAGAGGAGAAAGAGGATGAGGAAGCAGAGAAAGGAGTGTGACTTCTTCCTGCTTAGAGGTCTAGCAGAGGTTGATGCTGCTGATGTTGTCATTGCAAAAACACAGTCTGGACCTCTTGGTTCAGCATCCCTGGCTACTACACTTGGACAAAGTGTTTCCCTGTGAAACTTCTTTTTCAGAAGCTTCATGTCTCTCTTAGAGCACCCCAGGGAACTATCATGATTCCTGAGTCCAAGTAGGGTGTCCTTGCCACCTCTCTTCTGGAGGCTTGGTACCAGCACAGCCATCTCTTATGGACAAGTGAAGGATACAGGGTTCTGCTGAGTACTGCAGGTGAGATCATACAGCACAGGTATTATTTTACAGCTCCTTATGCTTTTGCACTAGCATACAAATGGTCTGCATGGACCACTGCCTGATCTTTGATTCTTATCAACCCCTCCTCCTCCCTTAAAGCCAAAGGTGTACTTATACATAATTTTGTTTCTTTTGTAAAATTATAGATTAAAACAATTAACATATTGGGACACATAGGCATAAAGTGATGTTCTTGAGTTCATTTTCTTTTAGAAGCTTAATGTATCTTTAACACAAGTTGATTTTTACATATATATTTAATGTAGCTACTCTCTGTTGCTTCTCCTACCATAGTAATAGCACAGGAGGATGTCAGGTTGGAAAGAACTTCCTAGCTCACTGAGTGCTACCTTGCGGCTTATAAAAAAGCTACTATCTCTAATCCATTTCATAAATATACTGAGCATTTTTAGAGTATGTTGTTTGTGCCTCTTGATGGATGTGCTGGAGCCTTGATCCTCTTGATCTTTAGAATGGATTTCTAATTTTCAACCTGCAGTTGCCATTGGAAAGTTTCTATGCATTTCTTATGTATCAACATTGTCCATTGACTTAACTGGATTTTCCCACCCAAGGTATCTATGTTTATGAGTACTCACAAACAGCAGTTTTATTGTTGCTTCTTGGTTGCTCATGCTGAGTAGATTCTGCTCTTTCCCATGCGATTGTCCATCTTTGAATGCATCTTTCTTGATTATGACTGATCAGAAGTGACACTATAATTTTAAGTAATGTCTGATCAATGTCCATAATGATATTAAAACTCTGCTATCTAGCCTGATATAGCTAGATATACAGAGGACTCCATATGCCTTTTTTATTACTATACTGCACTGTGTCTGATGGTTGCCTTATGACCAATTAATATGTGTCATTTCAAACTGATGAATCTCTTGTCTCATAGCATAAAATCTAGCTATTAAGTCTATTAAATAAATGCATTTGTGTCTCATTTTTATGTTTTCAGTCCTTTTATTAATCCATTTTTCTTGTACAATACCCTAAACTTTCTCTAAATTGCTATCCCTAGTTTCATACTATCAGTAAATTTCACCTTTTTTTTTTTTTTTCCCTAAGTCAAAGTTCTGAAGGAAAATATTAAATAATAGGATCATTAGTGAGAGGGAACCTAGAGAAATTTTAGTAGTAAGACTAACTTTCCCCCCTCAATTAATCAGTTTGCTTTTCAATATAATGTATTGCTGTCTCTGTTCAGCTAAGTCTTTCCCCAGTGTACACACTTGCACTGTTCCCAGCCTGTGTATGTAGTTAGTTCCTTATGCGGTACAGTATCAAACACAGTACTTAAGGCCATATAGGTTAGATCTGCTGCAGCCCTCTCTTTAATACAAGTTATTTTATTAACAAAAGCTATATTTACCTTGGTAAAGCCATGTTGCATTTTATCCCAGATTTCTATTTACATCTGTGTCTCAAAATAGCCTTTCCTCTGAAGTTCTTAAAAAGACATGCACAGTATCAAGCTCAGAGTAACAGGTGTTGTTGTGGTTTAAGGTTTGGGGAAGGGGGGGACACAGGTGGAGCAGCTATTCCACTCCCCTTCCTGTCACACTCTATAAAAGGACACAGGAAGTTCCGCTTGCCCCCTCCTCGCTGGGATTGCTGCTGGCTGTGGACAGCTCTGTGGCTGCTACAACTCCACGTGGCTCAGGAGAAATCCAGTGGCATCCGAGGATCGGTGTTGTATATATTTGTATATATACCTTCCCTTGTTACCTCTGTATATTTCCCTTCCTCTGATATCCCTTTTGTTACTCCCTGTTAAAAGTTGTGATCTTAATTTTCCAATTTTGTGCAAGGCCTTTCTTCCTCCCCTGGGAGGGAAGAGGGGAGGGGGAAGAGGGGTGAAACTAATTCTGCTCTGTGGGGGTTGCCCTGAGCCCTAAACGGAGACAGGTGTGAAGTTGATGGCTTTTCTGTTTTTCTCTTTCTGAATTTTATTTGTTATATTGACATTCTCTGGTAATGTGGCATCGCTTGAGCTGATAGGTTTTTTTAATTACTTACTATTGTATTCATAGGTGAATTGTTTAAATATTTTGGGCAGAAGATTATCTATTCTGCCTGGCTTAATTTTACCAAACCTTAAAAACTTTGCTTCTATCTTGAATGCAATTTAGTGTTATACTCATGTTTTCAGTAGTTGTTTGGCTTTTGCTGTCATTCTCCTTAGATTGAGTAAAAAGTTTTGGGGTGGCCGTGCCAACATTATCTTCGATCTCAACTCCATTCTTAGTAGCAACTTCACTGCAATTTCATTTCTCTTTTTCTCTGTACCGTCAAAGAGCAGCATACATGTATTTTAATTTATATTGCTAGATCTCAGGATTGGTTAGCTGTCAGGACTTAGCTCGATTTTTGGCAATTCTCATTTTATCCCTACACTTTTTAACCTCTAAGACAGCTTTCCTGTCATATCCTGCCACCCCCTCGCACTGCCCCATGCTTTCTTGTAGGCTTTTTGCTCATACCTCATACAGTGTTTAGAAAAATCCATTTATTTTTTCAGCCAAAGATGCCTCACACCTGTAAGTTGGTTTTTTTTTTTATGGAGCTGACAACTTTTTGTTGAGAAGATACTGGATGTCTGTGGTGAGGCTATAGAACAGAGAACTCAAGGTCTTAGACATGAGGATCATCCATGTGTAAGCCTGAACTCTTATTTGTGTTTAAAAGTGACATAGGATGAAAGAAAGGCATGGACTCTACAAAACAACATACTATTTAAAGTAGTCAATTCAGCTCATTTTGATGAAAAAGGATTACTGAATGATTGTGCATCAGCTCTTCAAAAATGTCACCCTCTTCCATCAGCGCATTTGTCTCAAAAAGAGAATATTTGTTCATCACTTCTTTGAAACAGCTTAAGCCACTTTCTGCCCAATCTATGATAAATGACAAAAAAATTCTCAAAGTGAATTAAGAGTGCCCATCCAGCAGTTTCCACTCAATTAAACTTGACTAGGTCTTTGACTAAAGAAGGCCATCACTGATGTTTTGTTAGCACTTAATTGGTTTAAAAACCAGTCTGCTCCATGTGGTACCTCCTGGAAACCACACAAAGGTGGTGGGAGGATTGTCAGAGCCCAGGAAACGTGACATGGGACACTCACCGTTTCAGCTTTTCACCAGGTTTGCCAGATGCAGTAGAAAGGAAGAAAGACACTCATACTTTTGGAGGTGGGAGGGTGACCCTTGCCACTGAGGAGAAGGCCGTTGGCAGATGTTTTCAGATTGTGCCCTCTCTTTCTGATACTACCTGTCAAACTAGAAGCAACCTCAGCTGGGTTGTCCATGTGGTGGCTTTTCCAGCACTGGAAAGGAGATGGCTGCAATATCTGTGTAGTCATTTCCCTCATTCTGTTAGGGAATAGAACCATAATAACTCTGTGGCATAAATGTACACCTTCACTCCCTCGCTCTTCCTGCTTAGATGTTTATTACCTCCAATCCTTTCTGACATATCCTCTCAGCAAAACTGACTGCAATAAGGAATTGAAAAGCCTAATATTCCTTTTTTTTTTTTTTTTTTTCCCTGCAACAGTCATCAATAGAATCATTGGATACTTGATTCCTTACATGAAATAAGTATAAATTTTTATCAACATCATTCCTCCTTTGTGCTTTCAAAACTGCCTTCATAATCCTTGGCCACAAAAAAGAAGCCACTATTACCTCACAGTCCATCAGTTCAGAGGGAAGGGTTGCATCACTTTAATATTTGTTCTCTCTGCAGCACAGAGATCAAAATGAAAAACAGTACTGCATAAGGGAAGCTTCGAGAGATCAGAGTTTTAAAGCAGGAGCTTGAAGTACGGTGAAAATTATGAGAAAACTCCTTTAAGAAAACAATACAGGCAAGCTCAATTTACTTAGAAGCCAGCAACCCTGAACAGCTCTTAGCTACTATGTGTCCCACTGAGCTGTGGGAATTTTAGTTAGCAGATGGAGTAATTAAAAATGGAATCATTTTGTGAAATTACTGATAAGCAATTGTCAAAAAGTCAAGCAATGTTATGGCAAGAAGTTGGTGACTTTATAAAAAAAAAGTATGTAGTTTCAGTTGTAAAAAATGTTCTTGCCAGTAAGCATAGTAATGAATAGTGAGAGAAAAGAAGTGCATGCTATTAAAAATGTCCACCCAGGCTTAAACAAGAGAAAAACAAGTAGCAAGAATGACATTTGGAGGCAAGCTCAACACAAAGATGTCTGGCAAAAATGAAGTAGTCATAGGCATTCAATAAATTTAGCAGTTTTAAGAATAGAAGCCCTCATACTTTATGTCCTCCCAAAAATAAGCTTAAAGTCGAGATAAGTATTATTTATGGAGTTTAAAATTGTTTGTTTCTTACTTATGGCCAGTTAAGACTGGGCAAAGATAATTGTTCTTATTTTGTTTAATACTGTTTTTGAAGTTGGAATGCCTGTAGATGGTGGATTGGCAGATCTCCTCATGCTTTGGGCTGGGGCACTGACGTCATGGACTTTACCATAATTCTCAAGGCAAAAACAATGGCCTAGGGATTTACACAGAGTTATGGGAGCCAGACCAACTTGCCCATGCTTACACGTATCTTTCCCTTCATTCATTTTATGCAGAATTGACATTTCCTTTAGCAGAAATAAGAGGACAGTCCCTCTTCACAGATGCAAGCCAATCTCTATAGTCCATTCTATAATGCTATCTAATTATTTAATTTTTCTCCAAAACTCAGATTTCTGGAGATGGCTTCTATGTGATCGAATCTGAGTGTCAGAACCTGCAAGTGAACATTAAAGAAGCCAGGAATGTATCCTCTGCATTGTCTGTATGTAATTTGCATTGCAGCTGTACAGAGCAACTTGGTGAAGGAGATGGATACAGAAATGCTGAATCCAAGAACCATAGTAATAGCTTTGTGGATGGCTCTGCATCAGATGATTTACTTCTAAAGGCAAGAATCCAAAAAACTTAGACATTTCAATAAAAGCTTAATTTTATCATGTAAGCAGGGAACATCTAGATAAAAATACTGTTCCTTTATCTCTCAAGTTGAATGGGCAGATAGATTTTACTTTGATGTTAAGAAGTAGTAGTCATATTCAACTTTAAAGAAATGCTAATTGCTAAAATACAGCATAGTTGAATAAATGTGGCAAAAGAAACATTTGTGAAAAATTTCTAACTTCTGTGAAGGAACTTGAATTACTAGAACAAAGTTTCTTGACGCAGGAATTGTGAATGCCAGCTATCAACATTCAACTCTGTGCATGTGTGAGAGTCAAATATATAATAAAAAACCTCCAACCCAGTCTATAGTCACTATTAAATCAAGCAGTAAACAATAATTTCATTAAATGGCACAACTGACAGAGGAACTGCAGAATCAGAACTCTGATTTTGCCACATAGAATTAGTAGGAAGAGTGGTTTTATAGTCCTTGGTTATCAGAAAACCACTGTTTACTAATGCATTTATAGGAAACTATTTATATTCTTATTGTTTGAAATAAAATGATGACATTCCTAGGTACAATTTATTATGATGCACCTAACATGAAAAAAGTTGAGCTCAGTGGATTCTTTAGATCCAGTTAAAATTTGTAATAATAGCCAGTCTTAGCATGCAGGGAAGTGAGGCAGTGGTTCAGTTCACGCTTTGCAAAAGTCACGTTGAACTGGTTAAATGGTTGGGATGGTCACTCACCTGAAAGGGAGTTGCTTCCGTTGAGAGTTGGGGTCCCTGCTGGAAGATGATGCTTTTTCAAATGACAACAAGGAAAAGTGACACTCAGCCATCAATAATACTTCTGAAACGCTTTTATTTGGACACAAAAGTGAGCAGAGATTTTAAGTACAAATAGTATTCAATGGAAAGAAGGCTAGACCACTTCTAAATAAGAACTATAAACCAAATTAATGCCATTACAGTAGTATATTGTATGTGTAATTTTTCTTGGACGTGGTGGATCAATCTTTATTCTGAATGCTTTTATGTGATACAACAGATTTAACAACAGTTAAGGAATTATAGAAGTCCAGCAATCTTTAGTGTTTCTGATTGCTGTGATTAAGAAATTAACTGTCTAAAGAGAAATTAATGTGTGTTACTTTGTACCTCATGACTCTGTTCAAGCTTTTCACTTATAGAAGGGCCATGGACTCCTCTGGATGGAGGCATCCATTGCAGTCCACATTGCTCAGATCTACAGATGAACATGCATGTGCAGAAAGACAATTACAGTTGTGATAACATCTGGCAACTAGGAGAGAAATGTCCTTTAGAACCAGTTTTCAGTCCATCTCAAATGGATAAATCGAGTCTTTGCTACAGAGGTGATCTGTGGGACCTTCACCCCTGCACAGTACTGGTGTGGGATCACTATGGCAAAGGGTGGGTGCAAGAGGAGAACTGGTCTCCCATGTATTTTTCCTGTAGGAAATTTTAGTTCTGTTAAAACAATTTGGGTTCTCTGTGCTCTTTACAGTAGAGAAGCATACGGTTCCACATTTGGTGGCCAGCACTAGCAACAGATTGACATCTTAGATAAATGCTTCATTTTACTTTTATGACAGTAAATGCAATTAGACCAGGGCATAATGAAACAAAAGATTCCATAGCCAGAGAAAAGAATATGTTCTCTGTGAATTAGAGACCTGGTATTGATTTGTAATTATATATATAAGATAGAATGGTTTATTTCTCCAATAATCTTTAAAGACTGCCATCTGCCTCTAGACAAACTTAAGGAAACTTAATTTGGATAAAAACCTGCTGTGGATAGTTAATTCAGTTAAGGGATCAATTTCTAATAACATTTAAGGGTTGGGCTGTGTGATAATGCTTTGAACTACCAGCTGCAGCGAATTTGTCCTTAGCTTTTGTTCCCCACAGTGGCACTTGGCTTTCTGCTAAGTGATATATGCAGTATGGCAAATAAAAACTGACTGAAACAAAATTGAAAGACTTTAGAAATGACTGCTATCATAACAGAAAAATAGCAGTAAACCTAATGGAAATATAGATTAGAATAATAAAAGTATATTAAAATATGTCTTTGTTAAGGTCCAGTTCAATTTGATAAAGAGGAAGTCATTATGACCTTATATAACAGATTTAAGTGCAGTACAGGGTGTTATGTTTTCTTTCAAGACATCTTTAGAGCTAATGCAGACATACTATTTTAATGTTTTGAGCATCATGTTGCTGTCCGTTTAACTGTTTACATCAGATTTATAAATCCTTTGTGAGGTTTTTGCAAAATGAAACATTACTTAATCGGTTACACTCTAACAACAGCATATATTTTTCTTAGGTAAGTCTGAATGTCAGGCCAGTGTCAGAGGTTAGCTACATTAGTCATTTGTGATGAAAGAAAAGTCTCTATTAATGCTTATACACTAGGATTAAGATGACTTGAATGCTGTAATCCTTCCTGTTCAACTATTGGCATCACGCTGCCATCTGACAACAGCTGTTTCCTCCTTAATCTAATCGAAAAAAATTGTGGTAGATGGTTGCTTGCACCATTACAAGCTCAGTTGTTCCAATCGTGTTGTAGTAAATACGCATATTTATCACAATAAAAATATCTTAAATGTATACGCATATTACATATAGAACAGTCTTTGGTTTTGGCATTTACTTTAGTAACTACCCAAAGAACCAACTGACATTGGTCTGCACCAACACTTTATTTTTAGTTCTGTAGTTAGGAGTGTGCTATGTGGCACAGCAGGATCCAAAACTTGCACAAGGAAAAATCAGGCATTTGGGGCACATTAAAAAATAAGTAAGTATTGTATGTCATGACACTTTGTAATTGCCACTCTTGGCAGAAGGCCAAGCATGAAGTTTTCAGGGTGTTTTGAAGCTACTGGAGCTGGAGGCTCCTGCCTTGAAACAGGCATCAAGCTGACATCTCTGTATTTCCTGTCAGCTGCTACTTTCAGGACATGAAATTACATTTCCCTCAGGTGTTCCCCAAGCTTCAAATTGTTGGGGTACTTAGGTCAAGCTTGGAGTTTCAAAACTTATCCATGAGAATCTGATTTGGACACTGTTGGATCATGATTCCATCACAGTGCTGGTTTGACTGACAGCTACCAGTATGTTCACATGTATTGAATACAGTTGGCATTGGAGATAAAATAAAGGCTTGCTAAATGATGAAGTATTCCTTGAAAGCAGAAGACTGAACATTTGCATTTTTAAAAAAATAAAATCTCCTTTTGTGTTGGTGATGCACCGAAGGGTGCCTGCTGTTGGTTGTTAAGTGAGAGAATTTAGCCTGAAGGTTGTGTCCCACTTTATGGATGTTTTCTGAGTTTAGCTTGGGAACACAATGAAATGCAGACATGGATAGACGGTAGGAAAAAAAAAGGGTCACATTGAAAGTCAGGCTAATAATTCTGTACCTTTCAATAGTAGAAATGTAACACTTCATTATAATTTCAGGTGAAGTCCTTTGAATTGAAAATAAGGACATCTATATTTACAAGAATGACGAAGGTGATGGAACGCACCCGGTTTGCACTCACTGTTACCCAGCACTGTGTATGTGTGCTGTAGGTGGTGCTAAGGATACCAGTCTCTTTAATCCCCAGGGAAAAGGGGAAGGATTATGTGAGTGTCAGTTTGGGAATGATTGTGCTCTGATCTAGCCAATTCTTATAAACAGTCCTAATTGTTGACAGCAGCAATACTCAAAGCCAGCTCTCAATTTCCAGAAGCAGAACTCCCAACTTCTGCTAATGGAAATGGGCTCGTGGTCAAGATCTCCCAAAATCCACCTACACCAGCCCAGTAACCGTGGAGGGAAATGGAAAAAAAATTGCTTTTTTTTTTTTTTTGGCAAAACACAAAATATTACCCTAATAGCAGGACAGAAAGGACAAATGGTACTACTTTGCTGTCTACTCTTCCTAGCAGATACACACTTATGGGAAACAGAATTCCTTACATTGGGCTTGAAGATGATGATTTTAGAGATTGGAACACACCATGGACTGATTAGACAAAGGCTGAACTTCTCATTTGTTTCCAGATCGTGCTCTGGAATTTGTGCAACCACAGCTTTGTGTTTCACAGGATCTTTGTTCATGCTCTTGTCTTAGCTAAGATTCATGTTAAGATTGTTAGCTTAGCAACTCAATGGAATCTGTAGTGCTATTTTGTATTATCTACTTCCAATAATGAGACTTTGTTTGCACATACGAATAGTTCGGGCAAAATAAATCATATTGCAAGTCTGATCAGGGCTTGATATAACTAAATTTTGTAGGTATTTTTATGGCACTGCAGAATGTATGAATAGTGGTCAAATGTTTAGGGATGAAATAGGAGGAAACAAAATACATAATGCTCTGCTTATTTTAAGGCCTGTTGTGTAAAACATATTTAATATAATCTTTAAACAGGTTAAGTTCTTACGAATATACTCAAGGGAGTTTCTTTTATTTGCACCATATACTTTGGTTTAGTGTGAAGGAAATACAGTTTATTTAAAAAGTATTTTTAGGTTCCAGTACTGCTGCCTCAAACATAACACCAAGACTGAATTATCAGTGAGACAATCTATGGGCATCAGTATGAGCAGGATTATGAACTTTGGGGATGCATGTGAATGTATTTTTCAGAAGGACATAGGAGCTGATAATATATACTGACATTTTATAGTGAGAACTGATCTTTTGTAGAAAGTCTTCCATCCAGAAGTGTTCCTAATATTTGTACTTTTGGCTATAGCTAAATGTATTTGACAGTTGTAATTCTTTAATTCAAAATATCACTCAAATTTGCAGTGATGCAGAGGACATCCTTCTGTTTGTCCATTGACATTTTTGATATTTACATTTCTAATCAATGTATAAACACAACAGTTTTGCCTGACTAAAATGCACCATTAAAATTTAAATACATGTTTATTTTGCTTATACATAATTCACTGAATTAAGATAACACTGAACATCCACTATGAGGTAAAAACTTGGCTTGCAATTTTGAAAGAGGCCTGTGTTCTACAGATAAGTACACTGTCAGCATTATTCTTTTAAAATGTTTCAGCTACGGGGGTTAGAATTGAAGAATTGCTTCATTTTTACAAAGCAGGAGCAGGCCAACCTGTGCATCACAAGATCCAAGTTTAGAACTAGAGTTATTTGTGACCACAGCACATTAAATGTGATCCAGATTTCCTTGAATGGTGATGCTTTTAAATCTAATCAGAAAATTGTGTCCTCGGAAAGTTCAAGGAATTCAATCATAAAGTTAACAGGATGTGGTACTTAAAAATTTTTTTTTAAAAAAATAATAAAAGCTTTTTGCTACTATCTCATATACTGAATCATCGTTTGTTTTTTTTGTAATTTATATGCATTTATACAATCATTGTTGCAAAGAACTGTAGTTGTTTTGGCTTATGGACTATTTGAACATAGAATTAGCTCTACAGGATTGGACCAAAAATCCATCTACTGGTACCCTACCTGTGTTTAAAATACCCTCATACAGACTTTTAAAGCAGGGCCGACATTTCCAATGCTTTCACCAGCTTGCAGCCATATGCTGCCAGGCAATTCCCAAGCCAGATGTTCTTCCTATGTATATAGTAATAGTCCATGGATTTCTTTTCCATGAACATGTCCAGTCTTACTGAGAACCTGTGTAAGCTTTTGGCTTTCCCAGCATCCCGTGGCAAGCAACTCTGCTGCATAATGACACATTACATGCAATGCCACCACTTTCTGATTGTTTTGACTCAGTAGTTTGTTGTAGTTATAGTTAATTCCCCTTAGTTGTGGTACTGGAAGAGATAGTGAACGATCCATTGATAGAACTCTTTTTTTTAAATCCTTTGAGGTTGGGTTAATGGTTGGACTTGATGAGCTTAGAGATCTTTTCCAACCTTAATGGTTCTATGGTTCTAATTTAGGCACCAGTATTCACTTGCAGACCACCTTCTCTGTCCCCTTTGTTTTTCTTAATTGATCCTGGAACTATAGTAGGTGGCAGTAAAATCACTAGGATTACTTCTTGTAAGGTATACCCAATTAAGGCCAGCCTGAGTTAGAAATGGTATTTAACAGTTTAAATCTGAGTATTGTTTAAACATAAACACAGCTTTCATCGTGTTTTGTTTGGATGTTTGGGGCAATCAGTCTATTAACAGAAAATCTGATCTGACTGTACAAGTTAGGCCAATACTTAATGTGCATGTTAATGTTACTTCAGTAAGTGTACGTTATGCCAGAAGAGTTTGCGTGTACTTTTAAAAGACTTTCTGACATAAAGCAAGTATAATATAGAAAATGCTATTGTTAGATTTGGAAGCATATTCCCCATATTCTTCTGTATTTTGCTATATGCCTATAATTTAAGAATGGAGCATAATCATCTATTCCAACATTTCTGTACTTTCTGTCCCTACATATGAATAATACAAAATATAATACACCTACGGGATCCTTATGCTTTGAAATTTGGGTCCTTGCAGAGCAACTGTGATGAACCTTTATTTTAAAATATTAACCTTACTTTTCATTAAAGTGCTTATCTGCAGTCAAAAGAATGAGAAATTACATTGAGTAAAATCACTACAGTATTCTGAACAGAATAGTTAAAACTAGGGAATTCGGCTGACTAAAGCAGGATACTTGAAGCCCCTGGAGGCTGACATTCATGGTGGTGGGATACGGCAATGTCCTAAAGTTATTACAATTTCACAGCTTGTTGGCAGCTAAAAAATGATGTACTTGTTTCATGGGGAAAAACAACATTCCAGTTTTGCACTGGAATGTAAAAAGTAATTCAGGCAGCACTTAAGACATTTAAAACTGTTATGATTATGTATTTTAATATATATATTTCTGCATAACACTACAGCACACATTATCCATTGTGCTGATTCCTTGTGAAAATATCTTCCTGTGATTACTGTAACGAAATGCACTTTGCATAGATAATGTTGTAGAACCTAATGCTTCCACAAATAGATAACTCTTAGATTGATTCTAGGAAAAAGAAAAATTTTCAGCTTGAAATCTGCTCCTATGAGCATCTGCTCTTATTGTAACAATAATCTTAATTTTTAGTGATGCCCCAAAGCAACTGAAAGGAATAAACTAACAGGCTAAGAAAAGAAAAAAGGATGATTTTGAAAGGCATGCAGCTTTTCCCCCTTAACTGTTTATTCACGACCAGGAGCCCCAGCAACAGCATACAGACACATAGTCTCTGTGCTACTGCTTTGGTAAAATTAAAACTAATAGATACCTGAAGGTTCAGTGGCTGAATATTAATCTTCCTAAATGTTGTGAGTGATTTGTGGGCTTCTGCACTCTTGAAAACTAGCCTATGTCAGTGACCTATGTGATTTTTTAAATGAACAATAGCTATACTAGTAAAAGCCCTACTGCAGCTGCAGTAGAAAAGCACTTTGTACTGCTACAGATACCTAAATACCTGAACAGGTATTAAATGTTACAAGCATTCTTATATTGATAACATTTGTCTACACTTGGGCCTTTTTTCTTTACCCATTCTGGAAGAGTCCAATTGGCAAAATTAAAGTGCAGAAGGCCCTAGTGAGAAAGGCCCCTTCCCATAATTCTAATTCTTTCTGAAAGTGCTCCAAAATTGGGTGCTGTTGACAAGTGCCCAGCCCTGAACTATAAATGTCTTCCTCAATGTGAAAAGGAGAGGGGGCTGCTGATGGTAATCCCTTCATTTCTGTGTAAGCCCTTTGGGGAAGAATAGTATGGGAATCCTTGTGGAGTTTAACATTGCTGTTTCCTTCTCTCACCTATATTTTTTTACCCAAAAGAAAGGGTGGTCTAAATTTTTTACCATAATGCTATTTCATAAAAGACCTGTGTAGTACAAAGAGCGGTGTCAAAGTGAATCAAATGGTCATCTAGGCAAAAAATGCAAACAGAAAGCAGAATAAGAAAATATTTGGTTGTCCTATAATTATCCCCAATGAAAAAAAGAAAAAGCAAACCAAAAATCTCAAGGAAAAAGCAATTTAAATATTAGAAATGTTTTATGAATCCAAAACCCAGAGAGCAGACAATTCACTCATGAATTTATATTTCTTTATTCATCAGAAGAGAATTTACAAGCCCAAACAGGCTGGTAAACCGTCCAGCACCAGCTGCGCCAGGCCAGCAGCCAAGCAAGGAGACTGAAGTCCTTGTAGGAGCTACCCTGGTGCCCGTCTCTCCTGCATTCCCTCAGAGAGCAGTGTAAAGGAGCCTGAGTTACAGATGGTGTTGAGCTCACAGGACAGGAACTCGGGGCTAAAATCTTAATCCCAGGAGACTCAGCAGAGGCTTAGTCTCTGACTCAGGTGGGGTCAACATTTTGCTTCATGTGTTCTGGCTGTAGAAAAGCTGCTGTATTCTACTGTCCTGTCATTTATAGTCCCATCTTCCAAAGCTTTTTCAGTCTTTGATGAAGTAGGGATACCTTCTTCACGAGCACTGATGATCCCAGCTATGGAAGTCTGATAATTTCTTGTCCTACAATGTGGTCATTTACCATATGATTTATCAATTTGCCTTTTACCTATTAATATTTATCACCTTTGTCTCTGTAAGAATAGAATTTAACACAATCTATGGTAATGTCAATTAAACAATTGAAAAATTTAAGAGACAAGTGCTGGTCATTATATGATTGCATATATAGGCAATAAGGGAGGAAAAATATTTAGATAGTATTTGATTTGAGCTGATGATTCCTTCATATTTCAGATAATTTGTTCCATGATAAGAGATGGATGGACTCATGTAAATTCTGAGATGGAAATACTAGTGACAGTCATAGTGCCTTCTGGCAATTTTATTTTGTATTTAGTGAAAATGTATAGGGGTGATCCTGAGAATTGCTTTCTGTCCCTGAGGAAAATGCATGCTTCCACTGATGCAAGTTAGTAGCACTGTTTCCATTGATTTTCCAGTGCAAAGATGTAACCCTCCTGTGATGTGAGAGCACTAGCCAAGGGCTGCAGATGGCTCCTCATCAAAGACCAAACTTTGGTGCAGATGTATGTCGTGACTGCTTACTTGGAGCCCTACTTCCCTGTGGAAGTCGTATGGCTCAGAGCCATTCCCCAGGTGCTCTTCCCCCTTGCTGGGTACATGTGTGCATCCTTCTCCACAAACCACCCCACTTCCCTGAATTGTTTTGTGCCATGCACTCTTGTTCTGATTTTGATCATGACCATATTAATTTCTCCCAGTGAAGCTACAATTGCATTTCATGGATTGAAATTTCAGGAGACTTGATGATAGATGACCTCATAATGTTTATATGCTGTGTATAAGTTTACATTTACATACATTTACATTGCTTTTCCCCATATGCATGCTTATTAAAAAAATACTTCAACTTCTTTCTCTTTTTTTTTTTTAATGGACATATGGTGAACAGTATTGTAGATAGTGTGAGTTCTTAAATTTTAAGATATTACATTAAATCAAAGTAAATCTAACAGCTATTAATATAAATACCTTTTTTTTTTTGTCTTCCAAGTGAATTGCAAATGTTATTTTTTTCCTGCCGAAACCACACAGATGATGTCCTGATGCAGGCAAACTTTCAAGTTTTGCCTTCTGTAACACCAGCAATTGCTTCCAAAATACACAGCAGTGGTAGTGTATTCTTGCCTTGTATTTCTGAAGCTCTGTTTCAGTTTTGCTCTACAAACCTGTCTATGGCAATTTCTCTGCAGTCAGAGATGAGCAAATTAGCTGCAACAAGTGATTTATTAAATTTGGTCATTTGCGACTGTCACAAATGTACCCTGAGAGGACTGAGGCTTGCTTTAAAATTATTTCTGACTAGTGTGTGTAGCTATGCATCAGTCTAGAAACACTCATGAACTTTATAGTTATTGCTAGGTACATGGTACTATGGTACAGCTGTAATAGGGCTTTGAGTTTTTACTATTCTTGCTGTATGACTGGTATTTTTTCAGCTTTCTCACTGGCTTCTTTCAGTCACAAAGAAACAGAAAATATTTATTTTTTGTACAAATTTTTGCATAAGTATTCACATTAACTTTCCTTGTGGTTGTTATTCATGAGAATTACTTTTCAATAGCTATGAAGAGCAAATAAAAAGCATTGGAAATACTGTCAGAAACAGATAATATTTTTTTTTTGCTACAGTTTACATTTGTGAATTTCTTTGTTAAAAATTTGGCCAATGCCTGTTACAATAATGCCATTGGAAAATAGCTTCCAATCCTAAGTATCATACACTTTCTTCAAATTTAATTCAAAATTGCAAATGCTAAGCATTGTTATCAAAAATAATTTATGCAAAAGATGTAGAAAAAATTTTGGTTGTGTTAATTTATGACAGAATACAAGCGTAACAGAACCTGAAGGAAAAGGCAAGACAAGCTAGAATGTGGGAACTAGTATTACCCCTTTCTGATTTGCCTCTGACACAGGCATGGTTTTAAGAGATATTGTCCCATTAATATGATATTTCTTAAACTGTAGTCAAGAATATGTGTTAAAGTATGGTACGCTTCTTTTGGATTTAGTTATAGTTCTGGAAAATGCAATTCTGAGTTGATATGAACCATTTTTAAAATTCATGTTGAATTCAGAAGATTGTTTTTATTAAAAATAGCAAAAATAATACTGACAGCTTGAAATATTCCATATTAAGAGTGGCTGAATTTAATTGCATTGTGTAAAATGTGAGAGAAAACCATTTTTCTAAGATTTCTTTAGGATGAAAGAGAATGATGCAAAATGAGTATTTTTGTCAATATGAAAGAGATCAGGATGTTTTGCTTTGTGTTAACTTGAAGTTTTACTGGGTAATCTTCAGTTTCAAAGCCCTTACAGAGAAGTGGTTTTCTTTCTTGGACCCCATGACTCATGCAATTGTTCCCTTCTTTGTTCTGAAGTATTCTCAGCTCACAGCAACATTTCTGGATAGCTCTGGCTTGCTCAGTTTAGGATTGTGTCACAATTTTAATGAGCTTTTTTGACTGACTAAACTCAGAAGAAACTCTTTCGTGCCTGCTGTATGTTTTTCTTCACAAGGTGTTTCTGTGCCACAAATTCAGCTGTGATCAAATCTGCAGGCAACAGCAAAATTAGGGTAATGAAAAGAAGAGCTCCCAGTCAATGTGCAGACTGACTTAGTGAAACGTGTGTGGGAGAGCATAGTTTGAACTTCCTAGCCAGATGTAGACTGAAAAAATTATCCCAGCCCTTACTCAAACCTGATCTAAAGCAGGGGAGGAGTAGCTGACACAGACCGTGAACCTGAGAGATGGTTACAGCCTGCCTTTTAAAGCAGCAAATCATATGCTTATTTTCAAGTATTCACACTTGCTAGCATGCTAGCACCACCTCCATCTCACTTGATGAAACTTCAGCTGGTCAGTTCATCCATTCAGTTACACCCCAAATGCTGGATATAGGGGTCTACTTCCTGACTTAAAGGAGAAGAGAGGTGGAATTGTGAGTTACAGGGATCTTCTTTACTCCTGCCTCTCTAGTGGGTTTGGTGTTAGCTGCAGTGTCTAAGAGAAGAGATAAACCCAGAATTTTTGGCATTCATATGACAGCACCCTCATAACAACAAAGCTAATGTCCCCTACCACTCTGCATGTATCCCTTATGAGAAATTTCAGAATGAGCTTTCCTATGTGTGCTTTGATGTGCAAACTGGTCAGCAAATCTGCTCAAATCCGTCATGGAAGGACTATAAGCAGCCGTGAGAAAAGCGACTGTTTTCCACAATACAGTGCTTGTGATAGTCAGGAGAGTATTTGTGATGCTGCACAAGATCCCAGTTGCTCTATGGAGTTCAGGGCCCTCATGCTCAAGAAAGATCAATTCAAATTGCAACAGATGCAGAAAAAGTCAACAGGGACAGTCAGGAGGATGGAAGATCTCTCCCTGAAAGAAAACCAATGTTCAACCCAGAAAAACTCCTTTTGAAGGGTTATACAGCTGCCTTGTAAATGTAAATGTAAAACAGGGTTGAACAGGAACACAAAATGCCACCCTCCAGAGTTTTTTCTTATTATTTCATTTTTATATGCTATTAGAGTATGCCTGCTGACGCAGTGAATACATTCGATGTGCACCACATCTAGATAACACCTTGGGAGAATTAAGAATGACTGAGGCCATTGTATTCTAAAAAATACACTGTATTTTCCTAATCAGTAGCATATGTGAAGTCATGGTTTATAAAACCAAAATTGTATCAAAACAAGAGAAAGGGACACTCATAGTCACTAGTGAGAATGCCTTAGTTCCCAGCATTCATGATGACTTTGTTAGCATCATCAGTTATGGTATTAAGTTTTCCCCAAAGTCCTATACCTCATGTGGAGATACTGAAAAGTGTACTGCATATATCATCTGTTCTCTGTGCTTGTGGATACAGAAATCCATGCCATTTTATCAGTATTAAGTCATGCACCAAAAGAAAGTAAACCTAGTGATGTAAAGGGAAGTAATGTGCTGCATACTTTGGTATCTCTCAATGCAAATGAACATATGGTGAATAATCCTCATAAATAACTAGGTATTATTAGCCCCATTATTTACAGGGAAAGGGGAGCAAGAATTGGTATGAGGGTTTGTGCAAGGTCATATTACAGATAAATGTGGATAAATTACCACTCCTGGAACTGATGTACCTCTGGGTAAAATTCAACAGCTGTCTGACCATGAGCAAAAACGTAAAGCACATGAGATGAGAACCTCAACCACTCAACCCTCACGGTGATTTATGTAAGGTAAGCAGATGGACTGTGATAGGGTGATAGCCGAATTTCTCCAGAGGGTGCATTCAAGTAAAATCAAACTGAATAAACTAGAATAAATTCATGTGTTTATTAGTCCTTGTATGGATAATCTCAAAAGCAGCATCGATAGTTACTGTTTCACCTTTTGCAAAGTCATCAAATTAAGAATTATGGAAGCAGCCGCCAGAGTGCACCAGATACGTTTTAGAGCAACTTGCAAGAAAAGAGAGGAACCTAAGAAGTGGCACTCCCCTTCTTCTTTTCTTCTTTTTGCTATGGGGAGCAAATCAGATGTTTAAATATGTATGTGGAGGGCAGTGAGGGAGAAGGTGAAAACTTCCAGAAGGCTGGGAGCTTGTCAGTTCTCTTACCTGTGGTCATGTTCTTGTGGTTTTTTCTGTGCCAATTGTGGCTTGCTTGCTAAATTCCCCCACATATCAAGCTGATAGTATTGGACATTTTTTTTCCATAAAAAATCCTATGGAAATTTGAATACAGGATATACATTAGCCTGCAAGATCAGACCATAAGAAGCATTCACAATGTGCTGGCTAGCAAACATGTTACCAGCTTTCTGTGTCTGAGTCTGCTTTCTGTGTACACGTTTATGACTTCATCCCCATCTTTGATATTCAGGGATGTATAAAATGATCTGAAACACCTCCTACATTCCAGTACTGTACATTTCAGAGTACTGACTAGTCCATGTTGTGTATGCCATATGGTGCACGTCATAGCTGAATGTTGTGGCTTCCATATTTTGAAGGGCAACATAAAAGCATTAAAGGTGGAACTTAATCTAAGAGGTATGAACATCTGCTTGTGACCTAACCTTGTAGTCAACCTTTCTAGTCAGTGGAAATAAACAGACAATTCTAGAGCTTGATTCATCTTTATATCCTAAATTGGAGGTCTAACATAGAGCAGAGGATTTTACCCTCTAAAAATGCATTTCTTTCATGGACTTTAGATGGAGTGTGAAATCACTTGCATGGGTGTAGACATAAAGAGTTAAGTAACAGAAATCATACCCTGAGTATGTAATATTCTTATTTATCTCATTCCTAGCATTGTTTATTAACATCTGCAGAACTCTATTCATGTATTTGGTTCTTTATGCAGCAATAAATAAAGTGTGAAGCTTAGTAAGGGTTAAATTTCATCTTATAATATACAAACAACTTTTCATTTCATGTCTTTTCTGACTGCTAGCTGGAACCCTGGAAACAGAATTTGGGCAATGGAAGTGCTGCCGTTTTATTTGAATGTGAACTAGATGAGTGAGCTGATGAGATGTTTTTTGCTCTGGCATTGGTTCCAGAGGGATCTCTGGACCTCAGCAGGAATAAATCCATCCACTGCCATTAAGTCAGCCTGTGAATTCAAATTTTCAAGCCTGTTACTGTTTCCTCAAGCCAGTGCTTCTCATTGGATTGCATTTTTAGCTGCTGTTCCGCCATCAGGAACATGGAATGTGAAAAATCATCCATCACCTATAAAAAACATAATCATATATTGATACAAAATATAAAAATCACTGTGATTTTTTTTTTATTTGGTGAAAACTTTAAGTAGGAAAAATTGCTTTGCAGTAAAGAGTCAAAAGCATATGTTGAACACATGCACATTCAAACCCTGTAAAGCAGCAATGAAGGATGGTACTGCTGAGAAGTTCTCATTTTAGCAATTGCTTTGTAAGGAGAGCACTAAGCACAAGAACCCTGTGTGATCTGCTGGGCTCTGGTGACTGATTATATAAAGTGTAAAGGCACTGCAAGACATTTTAATCTAAATATTTAAACTCTTTGAAGGAGTCTTGGATTCTATAGCAAGATAGACTAATTTGTAATCTCCTTTCTCAATTATATCTCCTTTTATCACATAAACCTATATGCCTCAAATGGTGCATTCTTATCTAGTTGATTACGAACAACCTTATTTTCCAAACAATCATGCCTGTACCTTGTTAAGAAGGGAACATTAACTGCAAACTCAGCAATTACTGACTATAAGTTGGTTTAGGCAGAAGATACATTGGTGAAAGAGAGTGGTGTTATTCGTGTCAGTTTACATCTGTAAGTCAAAATTGTCTAGCTGGCTCCACTGTAAACCAGGAGTAATTTCATCAAAGAAAACTATGCTGATGTATGCTCTCGTAACAGGACCAAATTTGATCCTATCAATTTGTCAAACATAGTAAAGAAAAAAGTGTGCCTAGAGTTAAGCTCCTAAATCCACTTCCATATTTGAAGTGTGGCATATTAAAGACAGATTTAAGAAGAGAATCAGTATCTCTGATGGCTTTATCAGTAATTTAGTCCCTATTCTCATTTATTAATTGAATTTATTTCTTTCTAGCTCATTTTCCCCCCCTCCTTTTGATACACTTACAAAAATTTTCATACTCTCCAGTTGACTGGTATACAAAGTCATTCTGATTTTGCCATTCTTCATCTCCCCAACCCCCATGAATGAGGCATATTCTTCCCCTTCTCCATTTGCAGTAAAATTTAATTTGAGCAGTCCCTGGTGACGCTGCGTTGGCTACATCTTGTTTCTGTGTTCTTCTTTTTATAGTGGCAGTGCAGCAGGTTATGGTGTGCCTTAATTATGATGTGTTTTAAGATGTTTATCAAAGAAAAAGCAGTTTATATTTTTGTTCTTATAGCACCTGATACATATTTAGTTTGGGCAAAAGGGCTTTGGGAAGCACTCATTAAACACAGAATGCTTTAAATGTTTCTACTTTTCTTTTTGTTATTTTTCAGCTATTCTTGAAAGGAAGTTTTATAACTAAGTAGGGTATTTGGCATGCAACCAATTAGCTGAAGTTTTAGAAATGGCCAGGTCCTAAGGACTCTGGTATTTACATGTTCAGTTTTCTTGAATTAGTTTAAAAGAGAAAAGGTTGGGTCCTTCAGAAAATAATTTTGCATTCTGCATAGGCTGTTTGACAATTAACCACACCTGCTTTTAAAGCAAGAGCTAAAGGCAGCAGCAGATCGCTGCACTGGCATACACTAATAGGATGTTTTCTCACCCCATGCTGAGATACTTCTGAAGTTAGAAGTGAAAACAGACAAGTCTTGTTTGTGTGCTTCTGTGAGAAGTTAGGCTATTTTTTGCCTTTTGGACACAGCCTGAAATGTAGAGAGAGTGCTGTTCCTTTGCATTGGTAGTGCAGGGAAATCTTTTCACAGTCTTAAGTTCTGCAGTGATTTCACGTCCTTGTTTTTGTGTATGTGCCTGTGAGTAGGTACATGCAGATTATTTATCCCAGTGTATTGCTCTTGGTGCATACTGCTAGTAAAGCTGTTGTAGTCATGCTACTAAGCCATTGCTTAAGCAGAACTGTAGCTGTGCTTTCTCTTTTACCCATTCCTTTGGAGATTGAGAACATCTGGGGAGGTGGAGCAGCACCAGCCCCTTTTGTATGCACTGTAAATCTTAAAAAATGTATAAATCCATATAGTTCAAAATACTCCTTTTTTTCCCCGATCTATATGCAAAGCTTATCTGTTAGTACTAATGTCTAGTTTTTAATAAATTATTTATTTAAAATAATATCAAAGTTTTGATTAAAAATTAACAGGACAAAAATTATTTGAGCCAAAACACCTTGGTCAGTTGCCTACAGATAAAAAATCTTACAGAGGCCATGGAAGAAGCAGGCTTTCTGAAAACCCATCCCTACCCTCAATTCTTTAGAGAAGCTTAAAACTAAGGCAGCAATTGACCTTCAGTAGTGTAAGAAGTGAAAAAGCACCTCTGTAATGCTTGGTCTGTTGAACGTCAGCCAAGTTTTCCTGTGCTTGTAGCGTTGAGACTTTTCTCAAAATTCCATGGTGACATTACCCTTTTTAAAGAAATAGGGGACCTCCTGTTTGGCACTTTGTAGAAGGCCACCTTTTTAAAAGAAACCTCCTGGATCTGCTTAAGTCAATGACAAAATTCAGTTATGTCTGGATATCACCTGTGAACCCTGCAACAGCTGTAAGCATCAATAACTCTGAAGGACAAACATGACGGGAAGTTCTTCCTGTTTGCTTCTTTGCTGGAAGCAACTTCACAGTGACTGTAGGCTGAGAATTCTGTGCTGCCTCTGCTTGGCAGCTCTGTGCTGGAGAACAGCTGCACAAAATAATGTGTGGTTCATCCGCAACTGCATGCAGCTTTCTGATTTAGCTGCATAACGGTTTAAATAAGTGAAGATTCAGAACATGATACCTGCACATGCCAGAACATCTCACATAGCCCAGGACTCAACTTTTTAGATGTTAAACTACAAGCAAAGCAGTTGCATGATTCTTTTTGTTTGTTTTAAAAGGAAAAAGGAAATGCAATGCAAGTTACATTTATATTGAAGTCGATTCATTCACTTACAGCACCAAATAATTATAATTCAGACAAATCATACAATTCTGTGAATACAGACACAAAGTCTAAACCTAAATAGTGTATATACATTTATAGGTTATGTTATAGTTGTCATGGGGAAAAAAAAAAGAGCAGGTGTGTGTGTTCTGTTAAAAATCCTGCCTACCAGTTCAAAACTAACCCAGGTCCCATCTCATCAGTTCGTGCGGAGGCACAGAAGAGGCTGTGCCTGCCGAAAGGGCCAACCCAACGCTGCCCTGCTCTGGCTGTCACTGGTTGGTGGGGCTTGACCTTGGAGCTAATGGCGGCTGGTTTAAGGCACAGCAGCTCTGAGGCAGCTCGGTCACCTTGGGTCTCTGCCTGACGCCATCACTTTCTGTGATTTTTATAACGATAGCTTGTAATTAACAAAAAATAAATTTGTGTATGTAAAGTTAAACCAAGCATAGAATAACGTTGTGATTCGGTGAAACGGACAACGTACACAGCAAACAGTGAACCCACTCCTCATTTTCGTAGGCACCACCTCAGCCTCGCAGGAATGCGGCCGAAGCTCCCACAGCGCAGCCTCTCCTCTCCGGGCCGCAGCTGCTGCGACTTTGCTGCCATCGGCTGGTTTCTTTGCAAGAACCTTCAAACAAACTCCGGCCTGACCAAAGAACGCCGGTTTTTCACAGTTCCTGGTATATGGCAGCGCACAGAACGCCAACGGGTGCCAGCCGGAGGGAGGAGTGTGGGGGCCGCCGGGGCCCGGCGGCCAGTGCGGGGTAGGGCGGCCGGGGCAGAGCAGAGCAGGGAGGCCGGCGTTCTCCCGGCGGTGCCCGAGCTGGGAGGAGAGGCGCGGCCCTGGAGGGCGAAGGCGGCGGCACAGCTGCCGTCACCCGGCCCTGCCCCGCTGCGCTGCCGGCGGGAGGCTGGGCCGGAGCCGGGCCGCCCCGCTGCAGCGTGCCCAGAAGGGATGCGGCGGCGCAGGCCATGAGCTGGCGGTCCGGCTCCTGCAGCGTGGTGCTCACCGCCTACCACCCCAGCGGTGGCGGCGGCGACGGCCCCGGAAGGTGAGTGGGACGCGGGGAGGCCGGCCCGGCGGCAGGTGCGCTCGGGTGCCGCGGGCCGAGCTGGAGGAGGAGCGGAGCGGGCCCAGCGGAAAGCTGTTGCGCGGGGTGAGGGCGTTTTCTCCGGCCCCCGGGGGTTGGGAGTGTTTCCCCGTGTTTTGCGCTTTGTCCCGCGTCCTCCCAAATGGGTTTTCCTTCGTTTTTTTTTTTTTCTTTTTTTTTTTTTTTTTCCCACCCGTTTCTCTAATAACCTCCGCACGCCCTGGAAACCCCGGGTGTCCTGTCGAGTGTGAGCGGGAGACGCGGCTGTTGTCAGGGTGTCGGTGGCTGGAAGCGTAGCCGCGGCCGCCCGAGTGCGGTGTTGGTGCGGACACCGAGCTGTTGGTGGCCGGTGTGGTTTGAGACTTGGGGCACGGGGAGTTTGCACTGGGGGGCAGTCGTGGTGCTGCCNNNNCGGTGGGTGGGGGTCACGTGCGTCCCCCCCCCCCCCCCCCCCCCCCCGCGGGTTGGACCCCAGGGTCTGTGGGATCAGGCTGTTAATGGGATGCAACGCATAGATTTTCATATAACTTGCGCTCTACTGCTTTGTACTTTGTATTGTTGTGGGGTTTTTTGGTGTTTGGTTTGTTGGGTTTTTTAATGGGATAAACAGAAGGAAGGTGCAGGTAATGACAAGTTAAACTTTTTGGAGCGTTTGTCATTTTGCTTGAAAGGTGAAACTGATAACGGGTAAAGGAGCCAGCTTCACTTTTATGGTGACTAGGGATCTCCTAGTGCATCACTGGGTATGTTCAAGACAGGCAGAAGCACTTCTGGCTTTTCCGTAGCAATGACCAGAGAGACTGCTGTGTGGAAACGAGAATTTTGTCTTGTCTCTTCCTTACTGGAACTGTCAACAAAGGTCCCACTGATAAAAATGAAACTTTCATTAATGTTGAGAAGCCAGCTGAAAGTGGAAAGGTATTGAAACTGGCACGCTGTTTCCATGTGTCCATAGGAAGAGCGTGTCTGATCAAAGAGATTATAGTCTGATAAAAGAAGATAAAAGGAAGTGCTGTGTGTCACCCTGGACAAAAGGTAACTGATGCACCATGATACGTCACATCAAGAGTCCGTGGCAAAGGCAAGAACTGAACTGAGAAATACAGCCTAACCTGTGCTTGAACAACAAAGCCATGCCTCTCTTTTTATTGAGGTACTTCCTTCTCCAGAATTGTTATTTATCAACCCAGCTTTAAGTCCTGTTGTCATCTTAGCTACATATATAAGGGCAATACAGATCTGATTGTTCACTATTGAGTACAATACGTGCATTTTTGCAAGAAATCACAGTATCTCCACTTTCTTTGTTGTTGTTTGTGGTGGTTTTGCCTCTCATACCTCTCCTCAAACTTCCCATGGAGGAGAGAGAAGATAAAAGCCACCTTCCCTGCTCCTTGACATAACTTCTGAATAAGGAGATTGTCAAGATTGGTTCCCCCTTTTTAACGTGGGGCTGCCACATGGCTCTAAGCTGCAGTTACTCTTAGCCCCTAGAGGCCCCGGATGCATGAGCGCAGTCCTGGGGGCTCTTCTGTATCCTAGAAACTTGTCTCCCGTGCTGAAGCCGCACCATTAGGAGCAGCAGTCTCATCAGGTTCCCACTCCTCTGCAGATGCTTCTTAGTAAACTTGAGACATTGCCATGCGAGTAATGGGGATCTTTCACAAATTGTTCTGATGTGGGATTAAGTGAGTGCAGGGGTGGGGGGGATAAATGTGAAAAGCAGTCTCGTTTCCTTAATTATAGCATATAAATGTGTATGTTAAAGCTGTACAGAACTGGAGATCCCCACAGTTAGTCTGCCTGAGTTCCACCCCTGGCATTGGTACAGCTTTCCAGGCCATACACCTTTGCTATTTAGTTCATTAAGTTCCTAAAGGACATCCCTCTGCCTTTCTGCTGTGCCACTCTAAGTTTGGACTTCATTTCTCTCTCTCCCTTTTTCATTAACCAGGATCTCAACTCTGTGGTCCTGATTCATCTGCTCCCTCCTGCTCTGGGTCCCCAGTATCTTCCCTATTCTGAAGTGCAAGAGTTTGGGAATATTATTTTCATGGGGGCAGGGAGGGAGGGGAATGACCACTTGTTGCTTTTTGGTCTTTTTAGAAACAAAAACCCCAAAACTTTTCTGAAACATTGTAACATTTCTGTGGGATTTTTTTTTCCATTTTTCTAACTACTTTCTTTCATTGTCAACATTTCCAAGGTGTGCAGAGCTGAATGATAATAGAGCAAATGCCCAAACCTGTATAATTCTGAAATATTTTCTGGAAATATAGTTTTCTGTTATGCTCTGCACAGTGTGTAAGTGTACCAGTTCTACCATTCATGTTTTATTACTGGTGTGAAATTGGAACTTATTTTGCCTTTTTAAAAAGTAACAAAATAAGAACCACTTTCAATATCTAGGTTAGCATCTCTCTGCTAATTTGCAAACTCTGTAATTTTTAGCAAGGCTAAGAATAGTAGGAAGCCAGTGTAGTACAGTGCCAGCTCTAATGAAGTAGCCCTTTTGGAAAGATTAATAGAGAAACTTTGTTGAATTTTTTTTTTTTTCCCATAGGCATGAAAAATATTGCATGTTAGAAATTGTTTTGTCTTTGGAGGGTGACTTTGGGGGTAATGTGGCACTGGTACACCCTGGAAAAAGCAATACATTGGTTGTGCTCCAAATAAAGTGTCATCCTAGGAAAGGGCTCAACTTCCTAACCCCCTTTTTTTTTTTTTTTTTCTTCAGGCATATGAGAAGTCTTGCTTCCCAAGACTTAAGCATTTTACTGATCTAATAGATTGTTGAACTACTTTTTTGTTCCTTTTTAGCCCTTTAAAGGCACAATGAACCTGTGAAATACTTCCTTTAGGAAAGGTTTACCTTACCATTGGTTCACTAGGCTAAAATCTGGAACAACCTCGCTGTGATTGCTTCCAAGTTTGACTGTTTAGGAGTGTTGCCTTGATGGTGGTGATGCATAAAATAGCATCAGATTTGTTGTCTTTGCCACAGGGAAGTTTATTTTACTTTTTACTTTAAAGTAGTGCTTAAAGGAGTATTTTTGTACAGTGTAGTTATTGATTGAGAGTGAGTTCTGTGATATACCTAAGTATTTATCTAAGAACTTCCTTACAGAAATCACAAAGGCAGATTACCCAGTATTAAATTAAATTTTAGTAGCTCTTCTTTCCATATTGCTTCAGTTTTCTCACTTTCCAGTTTTAACCCATTAGATCTGCTAATGCTTTATTGGCTGTCATGCTGCTTGCATTTTGGTATCATCTTCTCCTTGTGATGTCCATGTATGAGCTTTTAAATTGTTTCTTCTTGTTTTTTGCATGAAACCATTTGTTGTTATATGGACTGTGGAAAGTAGGAATGTATCAGAGAGGTTGCAGCCCAAGACCTTGTTTCAGTGACTTCTTGTAGGCATATCACCCTTGTGCATATGAAATCCACTCCCAGAAGCATAGAATTCCAGTACCATTTAAGTTCCTTTCTGGGGACTTCTACCCGCTCTACTGTGGCAGGAAGGACTGCAGGTTCTGTGTCGTATTTGCCAGCCACATGTAGGTGTTTCAAATAACAGTAGTCTTCTCATATGGCTGCGTGGGCTTATCCTCAGACAATCAAATGCTGTGCAAAGAGTCCTCTGCAGGACTATTTCTATGCTGTAGGGTGAGTGAATTTGTCTGTGTATGCATACATATAAAGATAGTTTTAGAATGTGATAATAAGGCTAGGACCAAGTCTGGAGTATTCAGTGGATGGGGAATAGGTTCTAGGAGAACTGCAAGTGAGTCCATGCAGAGCCACCTGCATGCATTCCAGTGCTTGAGGCAAATAAACTTCTGCTACAGAACATTTTCAAGAGCCAAGCCTAAAATGCAAACTGAGTAATAGATAAATAATTTTAAGTATGGTGAACACTGGAGGTTGGCTTTGCTTTTCTCTCCATACCTTTGTCCTATCTGGGAAGCTTCCATTCTGTATAGACTCCCGTGCTACACCAGATTGTCCTGAGTCACAGCCTCCCTGTATCTGTTCCCAGTGAGTCACTGGGCTTGCTCACCAGCAGCCAGCACGTGCACTTTTGCTGCCGCTTCATGTACACTTTCTTTCACCTACATTAGAAGACCAGTTTGAGTTTTGAAGCTTTGCAAACCAGTGTCTGTTTAACATCATGTGCTCCTGAATCTTTGTATTGCTAATGACTTGTTGAGAAGGACTTAAAGGTTCCATAGAGCCTAGGACATGGCTCCTCCTCCTCAGAGGCCATGCAGTTATATGCACACTCCCTTATTTGCCCTATTTAAATCCTGTGTTTGGTTTGCCCGTACTCACATGTGGAATGAGAATGATAAGTTGAGTTTCCCAGAGATGAAACTAAACCCTAGACCATTTCTGGAAAGAGTGCTGTGACCCTCACCTACTGTAAGAGAAAAGATTGCCGCTGCCTCAAGTCTCCTCTTTCAAGTGACACCCACTAGCCAGGGCTTGCAGTCCCCCAGGTTCTCTGTCCTGCTCCATTACTAAATCCACATGACCTTGGGAGATGCCAGCTGAAGCCTGGGTCTGTGTGGCAGTGAAACCAAGGGGTCTGAGCTGGGTTTTGTTGTAGAGAAGTGCCCTTTTGTGTGGGCTACTCTGTAAGTCTGCATAAAATACAGTATTTATTTTTATATACTTTTGTAAATGTGGGCTTACTAACTTAGTAGTGGTAGCATCTGTTCGCAATGGGGATGGAGTGACAAATGAGGGGCATAAAATACTTAGTGTTTTCTGCAGACAGCTGTGGTCTAAATCACTCACTGTTTGATCGCCCCAAGAAAGAAACCAGATGATAGATGTCCTTTGAGCTTGGAAAAATGACAGACTGCTGCTATGGGTTGCCTATAATACATGATTTTTTCAAACACTGACCACAGTAGAAATTACAAATCACACATACAAGAGGAATTTATTCTTTCCTTACCAGAATAATCTGCCTCATTCATTGTTCAACTATTTGCTCAGTTTAACCTGAAGGCTTAATAGTTTTCAACTTAAGCCAAGAAGAAATCTAGTAGTAAGCATGAATTCATACCTTTTTTCAATTCTATTCTTTCAGAGAGAAAAGCTCTCACTCTTTTCCCCTCTTTTCCCACCAGTGACTCACTCTTGGAGTTGAAATCTAGTGAAATCCGGTATGAGGGACTAAAGCACTGTGACAGATACATGTACTGCTCAGTGTACAAGCAACAAACTCACAAGTTAATGAGTCATGACTGACTTGAGTTGTTGGAGCCTTTTGTGATTTTGTTTGCCATCTGCTAGTACAGCACCCATTTCAGGTTCTCCATATCATCACAGCATTTGTTGTTCCTAAACCCTGTAACCTGTCTTTAGTGATGTCAGCACAGTACCTTCCATGTGTTGCTTTGCTTCTGCAAAGCAAAGATCTCTCACACTATGGCTGACTTTACAAAATCATATCAGTCTTCTTAACAGCTAAGTTTACTGTCTCTACGTGAGCACGATCTTTATTTAAATGCATTAGAAAAATCTTTCCTGTCTTGGATTTCCCTGCTAATTTGAAGAGTATTTATTGTCTGCTGCCTACCAACATCTACAGATGGAGTTGACAGGCGACAGTGCATTAAATTGCTTTATTTAGAATTGCTTTTGTGCCTTTTGCACTTCATGCAAGTATAAATATGTAGTATACTACAGACCCTCAATGTGTTGCTTAGTAACGGGTGTATTAATCTCAGTAACTTGATCTGTTGACAGCAAGACATAGTATCCCAGCATTTCCTGCTTCCTTGATTCCAGATTCCTGCTTCATGGGGTTCCCCCTTCTCCCAGTTTGCGCCTTATTTCTTCTTTGAATTTATCTTGCTCCTGCCTTTGGTTCTTGCTATGTCTTTCCAATCAATGCAAAAGTCTTGCTAGTGCCTGTTACCTATTGCCCAGTTACTGCCCTATTTTATTTTGATAGATGGAACAATTCTCTTTGAGTCTCTCTGTTTCTTCAGTCTGAAAATCCTTTTTGTGACACTTTTCTTCAGCATTTTCTACATCCTTCTTTACACTTGCCCTGTACTTCTCCTTCATGTCCCAGCCTGAGTTACATGCAGTACTTCAGTGTCAGTCTCATGAGTGCCACCTGTACAAGTGAAATCACTTACTTGGTGCTAATTACCACTTCAGCAAATTGTATATACTATAGTCACACCATCATGGTTTTTCTAAGCATACTGGTGAAAGTCACTTTGAGTTGCATGTCCTTTCTGAGCCCTAGATCTGCTCAAGCTGCTCTTTTTCTGTGCAGTCCTTATTGCATAGGTGTGGTCACTGTTTCTTGCACTTAGACATCAATTTAGCGTCTGTCAACATGGTAAAACAACATTATTTCAACAAGTCCAGTTCACTAGGTGACCTAGATTTTTCTACGTTGTGGAAGTAGATTCTACTCTGGGTCAGGCCTTAAATAGATATCAAATGAGGATAACTGTACTAAATCAGTGGAGTTACACAGCAGAAAAAATGTAAAAGCAAGGCCCTCTGTATGTAGGCTTTCTTTTTTATTTTGATGACATACAGAGCGTGAGATGTCATGCTTGTCTACCTGTAAGGAATGTGAAGCATAAAGGCCTTTTGAACATTTTGAACATGATACAGAGCATAATACACTGTATTACTAGATGTGGTGGTGTAAGCATATAGACTTTATTTGAAACTGGAATGTAAGTGAGCTTCTGATGAGCAAAGTGCCAGAGGAGCTGTGTAAATCCGAACTTCAACGTTTGTTTGAAGTATGGTAGCAAACACATATTTTTTAATTGTTTCTCTGAATTCTCTTTCTTTGAAGAGCAGATTTGTTGAAGTTGTTTTTGGATAAGACCAATGACATTTTCAGTCTGCTGATGCTGGCACTTGATGAAAAAGTTATAATCTATTGTTATTGACAATATTTTACTCTTGTTTTGAAACTATTACTGGTGAGGCTGGAGCTGAAATCTGTAAGGATTTAAAGGGCTTCTAACACATGTTTCAGTAACATTTGCAGTGCCAGCACCCTTCTCTATTGTTAGGGGATTTTTACTGGAGCTACTGAGTGCACGCTTCCAATTTTTTTCTTCCATGAATCAGAACACTGTGGCTGAACCAAGGCTGTAATTACAGTTAAGTGACACAGTGCGGTCTCTGCTGTGAGTGCCGTTGCAGATTCCTGTTACACATGGGTCAGTGACTGTCATTCCAAACTCCTCAGTAAGTTTGCTTGGCAAGGGGAAGAAAAATCCACCACTTGTAAGTTTTGAGTACTTCCAGTGTGCCAACGGGCTCTTTTGTGAGGGCCACTGATTTTTCAGTGAATCTGCCTGTGCATCTTGATCTCAAAATAATCATATTCAGGTTGGGAATTGAAACATTTATAACCAAATAAATGGGGGGGGGGAAGTAGGATGTTGGGGTTTTAGTATTTGAATGTGTAAAAAATAAATAGACTTATTTCATAAGTAGAATTTTAGCCATCATTTTCTGAGGTATATTTTTAGTGATATCCTGAGCAGTGTATGGGATGAGGACCTAAGCATTTTACCCCTCTGTGCTCCTGAAAAAGCTGAAGCTTATTCTTTGGTCATTGCTTTGTGCCAACTCTCTCTTTTATTACAGCAGAATACAAAACATGCACAGAAATGATTACTTACCTGGTCATACCTGCCCTTGAGGATAATCTGCTCAATATTCCCTCTTGTTCTCTGACTTTGTTCCCTGCCCTTCCTGCTATAGCATCCCAATCCTGTTAGCCTATATCACGTTTTAGGGTCAGGGTCGTCTGCTAGACCTCTAACAGATGGTCTCTATTAACCCCTCTCACCTTCCAAATGGGAAGAGAAAGGGAATAAGGGACAGAGACTTAAGGATTAGAAAGAAAACTAAAACAGCTTTAATGAAAATAGTCATCATGACATGGAATATATACAAAGCCAGTCTCAAACCCAGCCCCCCTGATGGCAGCTACATCACTGTCACCACTGATACTGTGGGAGCAGGCACTGGGGAAGTCCCAGACTGGACTCAATGGCAGACAGGAATCAGATTCAGCAGGTGGATTCTGGAACTGGATTCACTGATCAAGATTGAAGGCAGAAGGGATGGAGTCCTCCTCAGATTCAGGCCATTGAAGAGGAGAGCTTGACCTTCATGGTCCCTCAGCTTTATATTGAACATGGTGTACATGGGATGGAGTACCTTGTTGGTCAGTTTAGGGTCACCTGTCCTGGCTGCTCCTCCCCGCAGGTGTGGCCTTTTGCTTTCTGCACCCCCAAAGTTGTACACAAGATTTAGCAGTGACCATGGTCTGCATACCAATCCTTGTTAGTAACTCTAGACGTTGAATGTTGTCACTGCTAGAAGCAGACACTGTCTGCGAAAATGTGCCATTAACTTCAGAAAGTGCATTTGGTTAGAAGAAACTTAGCTGAAGAGTAGAATCACTGAAGAGAATTAGTTCTGTTCTAACTCAAACCAGGACATGCTAGAAATACTTTCATGAGAATTTCAGATATTTTATCTGTCATCTTTCTGCAACATCCTTTTTTCCTAGAGAGCCGCCTTAGTCCAAAAGGTGGTAATAGAAATGGGTTAGAATGTTGCATTTGCAGGTCCCCCAGTATTGTTGGAGAACTTAAAATTATTTGGAGTAGGTATTTGAGGAGGAGCAAATGTGGATATTTTTAGTATGCCTAGAAATATGGTTCAAGGTACACCACACATGAGAAAGCCACAAAGTAAGAATAATGTTGTCTTCAGTGAATAAATATCTTATGCATACTCAGTGCCAAACAGCTACAGAACAGTTGACATGTTTTGCTTGATTTAGCATCAGTACAAATCTTCAATTTACTCATGACTACCTCATCTTCTTGTGCAGCAGTCCCTAAACCACCCAGACAGCTTTCACTCTGGCTTAGGGAGTCAGATATTTTGACTTCACTTCTCTGTTTGAAAACCAGGAAAATACTTAAGAGGATGTGTGAGAATTGTTTGGTCGATGTTTAGTAATGTATGCTTTCTAAAGTACATTGTTCAATTTTTATTGTTTTTAATCAGTCAATTGTTTTTAGCTGATTTCTATGTAATTGGCACGACAATAGTTGGCAGTACTGAAGGCCACTGATGCAGTATTGTCACTATCAGAAATTCTCTGCCTTTAATAAAATAACAACAGCAAGGTCCAGGAGTATGCGATGTCCTATGTCCAGAGGTAACAAGGAGCTTTGCCCCTGGTTTAAGAGACTGCAGGCTTAGATTTTAGCTGTACAAATAAAGCAGAAAGTTCTTGTAGGCTCATATTGGCCCAAGGAGACATATAATAATCATGGTTATAGCTGTAGTTACAAGTCAGTGATCCCAGATACAAGGCAAGAGGCTTGGAGCAGTAACCAGAAGCCTCAGCTACTGGGCAGCAAGGAAGCCCTGGTAAGTACTGTCATACACACATCAAATGTGACTCACTGGCCAGTCACAGTGGGACATCAGAGCTGTGGTTACCATAGGCCAACAGAAGATGCTTTCTCTCTCAGCAATTGCTGAGAGGGTGATAGATCTGACAACTCAGTGTAGCTTCTGGAACCTTACAGCCTGACTCTCTTTGCCACAACTAGATGAAGGAACACTAATAATGAATGGTATTACCATTATGGGATTAGTTGTCCCCATCATTGTAACCCATTCAGAGGGTGGGCTTTTGTGTCCTGCTAAATTCATTCTGGTGGCTTGGCTGTGTCATACTTCCCAGAGAAATCTGGAGGAGTATCTTCTTGTTCTGTTGAAAGTATTATCTCAGGAGAGAGAAGCCACACTATTTCATGGAGCTTTTTCTTTTCATCTCAGAGTGAATCCCAAGGCTTGTCCTGAACCAGCAGAAGTTGTGATGTGCAGATCACAGCCATAGTAGGCTGAGATAAGTGGAGGCTGAAAAGAGTGGAGAACATCACTGAAAGTAGAGTTTCCTTCAGTCTCTTACCTATACTTTCCTAATGTTTTTCTTGCTCTGGAATTGACATTTTTGAGCTGACTGAAGTAGGTTGAGGTGGATTAAAAAAAAAAAAAAAAAATTGAACTGAAAGCCCTATTTTTTGCAAGTGTTTTCAGGCAGATTGGTTTCTTAACCTAACCTTGGCCAGTAACTGCCTTGGTGGTGGTGGTACAAGGGAAGTGATGGAAACTCACAGGAAAGGGGGATATGGCAGAACCCTCTGGCAGCGGCCTACATCTGTGCCAGCTTAATGTGATCGTTATGGGGCTGCAATTTGACAAGATAAATCATTTTTATGAGTCCCCGTACTGGCCATGGCACATCCAATCAGAGGCTAATTTGATATAATTTAACCTCATTGGTTCAAATTTGTTAAAAAGATATTTGATGGCTTAACTTTGTACTGGCAGGTTTTCAGTCAGTTCAGGTACAGCTTGTCCTTTAGCAAGCACTCTAAAGTTAGCATAAGCTTCATCTCCAGCTCATTTAGTCCTGACTCACATCATTCAGTGATTCAGTCATGTGCATGTCCTCTGTGTAAAGGCAGGCTGTGATCTGAGAAGAGGTCCTTGGGATCCAGGTGCCCTGTGCATCGGGAAGACCTGCACTTCTTATGGAGCTGTGGGCAGTCTTCCTTCCCCTCATCATGGGGGTTGCACATGGCATCATGCAGCCCACCTTACCAAAAGAAACAAAAGCCCAGCTTGGATTCCAGCACACTGTAATGAGGTAAATTAAAGTGCAGTTTCTAAATTATAGTTGGTCATCAGTTGATAAGCTCTTGAAAGCTTGCTGATTTGTGCCTTGTTTTAACACACCTTGATCTGCTCTGAACTTTGCACCAGAGAGATCACTTTGGTTTCATAGTGCCCAAGGTAGTACATCAAAACAGTATCGGGAATGAGAGGTATAATCAGAATGGCTCATATGATTTCCTATAGAAAACACAACCTAACTTTTCATTGCAGTAATATTTTCTATTTTAAAAGAGACTAAGACATTAAATATTTAAGACATTATACAAATATAAGTCATTGAACATATTATGTACTAATTAAAATGTCCAAGCATCTTTCCAATGACCTTGATTCTGACAGCCTTCTCCTTTCAGAGGATATTTACACTAATATACTTGTTCTTTGAGGTGAAAGCTAGGAAAAAGGCTGCGTTTATTTGAACTTCTCATTGTGCATACAAGGACAAGCTAAACCATGATGGTTTTTTCTCTCCTAGTAAGTAGGAGCTGCTCATGAATGTTTATGGGAAACTATGAGGTTCATGCTGTGAAAGGTGGTATTTGGCACTTTGTACTTCAAATCAGAAAGCAGCTTATGAAGATGTATGGTATTAAAATCCGTGTACTGTGTCACAGTGTTTTGGTTTTTGGGCCTTGCCTGAGCTTTTGAAATGATTGTTAAAGAAAGTTTAGTCATCCTGGACTAGGGAGTGTAAGCGAGACATTTGCTTACATGTTTTCACTCACTGCCCATTTGCTGAATTATTTGATACGGATTTCCCTAAACACAGACCTCCGCACAGGTTCTTATAATTTCTCTTAAGAAGTTTCATTTTAAGTGTATATGTGTATTTAATCTCTGAAATACAGATTAGGCACAAATTCAGTTTTTATTGTATACTTTGAAGAAGTTACTGAAGGAGTCGATCCAGTTAGTTAGCAGACAAGAGTTATCAGCTGGCAGTTAGCTGGGGTGAGGAAGGCAGCTGGAGGCAGACCATCAGTCAGTACCTCTTCATGGGGCCATGCCAGGGAGAAGTGGGGCAGGGGACAGGATGGGATGACAGAGCATTCTGTATAAGCAACCTTATTTGACAGTCTTTTAAAATCTTTCCAATTTTATATGATAATCTAAGCTTGTACCTAAAATTTCATAGGAGCTTGGGGCCAGGCTTTTTGCTGTCTTAGCAATGGGGTGTTCCCAGGAAGAGATTAGCAGGCTGTGCTGAGTGATGGTTTTCCTGGAGCACATCTCCACTGCAGCGTGTTCAGACCTTAGCCCGGCACCAGCATGAGCCCGTTGGATAGCTGTGTAGCTGTATTCCTGTGGGTTTGAACCTAGACTGAGAAACCTTTCCTTCAACCTGGCTTGATCTCTTGTGTTTGTTTCTTTGTCATTCCCATGTGTGTGGTATGGTGTTGACACAGGTGCACAACCTCTGATTCTGGACAAAGTTGGTGCCTTTTGTACCATGCTCTATTGTATTAGTCTCCCGGAGGTTGTTGAACCCCTATTTCTTTCTCACTCTCCAAGTTGTCTTACATAGGTAACTAATATAAAAAATGTTATTCAACTTTGATCCAAAAGAGCTTCAGTTGGATAAAGGATATTTCTCTAAGTAGTTTATCTTATACAAATCACTGGTAGGATTCTACTAGTTCTTACTAAATGAAGAATCAAGGTCACATCTGCGTATGCTGTTTTAGTTTCTTTTTCTTTTAATTTTATTTGCAACCTTCTTTATAGGTAGATAATCTTAGTGCCTGTACATGTGAACATTTTTTACATGGGTGTATTGGTAAATACGTTCTTTTTTTTTTACAGTGTATTCTGACTTGTATAATTTTGTATAAAGCTATAGCTGTCATTCAGTTTGCTGGCTAGGAACACTAAGCAGTGTTGCTCTAGGCAACAATTTATGATACAAAACCCCCTTCTATTGGGCTACTATAAATTTCTTTCTACAATTCTGATTTCACTTAAGACTTGAAGTTCTTCTCTGTCTGGATTTCTTACCTTCCATTCCATAATACATACATTATATAAGTATATATGTTTATCTATGAATAGATGATCTGGAGTTCTATGGATGTGATTTCTGTTTTCTATGGAGTGAAGGTTTCTTCCCATCTGAGCACACAGGTCATTTTGTAGGTATGCATATTAACCCCTTCCTTTAAGATTTATTATTTGAGTGAACTTTCCATAATACTGAGGAAATTGTTAAAGTTAAGTTGATAGGAGCAAGATGTCTTGCATGTTCCTTCTGCTAGATACACCAAAGTCTGCCTGCCCCTGTTTCTCTGGCCTGATAGTTTGGAAGAAAGACACGGTGGCTGACCTGTGCAGCTGTGGCAGGCTCCTGTGTGGATAACCAGTGGACAGATATGACTCTGTTCATTCTGCTTCCCTTAAAGGCTGCCTTCCAGGTGTCAGGTGTTTTTCTACGGACCTCTAGGATTAAATGGTATTAAGGAAAAACTAAATGACAAAGGCTATTCCAAATCCTTTCTATGGTTCTGGGAATCTAAGTCTTCTGTGTAAAGTTAAATGAGCAATACAAGGCAAAAAGCCATGGCATTGGGTTTTGGTGGAGGAAGAGAACTTTTTTTTTTCTTTTTAACTACTCAAAGGGTGACTGTTACTTTGTATCTCTGCTGTTGACACCCAGCAGAAGAAAGCCTAGTTGTCGGCTGGAGGTGCAGTGATGAGATGGTGCTGATGCCCTTTCCATGGATATAGACCCATTGCTATTTCTGAATAAAGAATTATTCTCTGCTGTGGCCTCAGAGGGTGGTGATTTGCACTGGGCTGGTGGCCTGCTTGAGTTGTGCACCTGGTTTTCTGTGTTTAGTATTGTCATACAGTTTTCTGGCAGTCCTGGTAGCTGGAGTTTTCCCATGTTTTCTCCTAGTAAACAGTGATACCCTTCCCTTTCCCCTGAATAGAACTGGACGTATGACAGGCTGGCTGCCTTCCTGCTTGTGCTGCCTTTGAAGGGGTCTGGCTGTATGGATGGGATGCCCAAGGTCTGGCACATGGTTGCTTTGGGGTGTGGATTAAGGCTGCTCTGAGAAGGGTGCTCAGAGGGTCTGCCTTTTGCAAGTTATTGTAAAGGGTGGGGTGACCTTGAGGTGTTGCCCTTGGGGGCATCACCCTGGGACACTCTGAGGTTGTGCTGCTGTAAGTCTGTGTGAACTGAGCCACAGGACCTGGAGCTGAAGAGCATTACTTGGGGCACTCTTGTGGAAAAGGCAGCTTCAGCCTCTTTTAAAACAATAGCATATTGGTTTTATAGCATATTGTTTTTATAACATTTTACCTCTTTTAAAACAATAGCATATATACTTGGTAATTAAAAACTCATATTTATTCTGAGATGTACAAATCATTCTAACTGATTTAATTCCAAGTGAGGCATCATGAAACAGCGAGAAAGGGAATATGAGGTCAGTTGCCTAGAGGGTACAGTCAGTGAAAATATCCCTGAATTCCTCCTTGCACCTTCCTGACTTTCAAAGAGGAAGGAGATCTGAACAGCTCAGGTGAAAACACCCAAGGGTGGCAGAAGCTGTAAACTACACACACCCCTTCTACATTTAGAGAATTGAGAAAATTGTGTAATTTAAATATATGGGCATTTGTCTTTCATTGAAAGTCTCATTTTCATCTTTATGTTAAAATGTTTTGTAAATTTCCTGTTACAGAGTTTCTGCTTCCCTCCCCATTGCTCTGTTGACTTACATTGTAGGTTTTAAACCCTTTTAATGCTGACAAGAGTATGTTTCCATTTCTGTGTCAATCTGTCACCACTTGTATAAAAATATTAAGAAGGTGTTTACTTTAATACTACTTCTGGTAGGAAGGGGCTCAACTGTGTCACCATGCCTGAGCTTGAAGGATGTATTTGTCACTCAGCTCAGGACCAGAGGTGTTCAATCCCTTCATGGCCTCCCCAGCACTGTTGGTATGTGCTGGTTCCCTATTTTTTAGGATGTATTAGGGGGAGCTTCAGAGCTGGAAAGCCAGCAGAGTCCTGCCCAGAGTGGTGAGGTGACATGAGAGCTGGAGATGGGACAGAGTAGTTGAGCAGTGCGGCTTGGGAGCTGAGAGTGAAGGACTTGCACTGCACCCTGCAGCTTCTGCTCTGGTTTAACTCACATCTTGTTCCCTTTGCTGTCTAGAAGTGTCTCCACTCTGTACACTCAGGTCAGGCCTGTTCAGGCTGTCTTTCCTTCCTTCCTCCCCTTCCCCCCAAATTGCAGGCTTAGGTCACTGTCATAATATGATGTTTTCAAATTAATTAAAATGGGAGGTTTCATATATGACTTAATATTGCATGCAGCAAATGTGGGGTTTTTTTTCTCCTGTGTACATATGATACTGTATGAAGACATATTGTATTCATTTGTAGAAAATGTGTCTCATAATGGGAAACTTGGTCCTGTAACTAAAAATCATGCATAGCAAACTAAGGAGTGCATAACATTGCTCTTGTTCTTTTGTATACAGTGAGTGAACCCACCACAAAAGAAAATATGAATTCATATTTATAGAAGCATCTGCATATAGATTGTGCCTTATTTCAGGTTTAATGTGCTATATGCGAAGTTTTGTATTTTATTTTCCTTGATTATTACTGGGATCTGTAATCATAGCTACTTAGTGTTACGATTAAGTGCTATTTTTACCCTGTTTACACAAAGGAATATGCCTAAAGTTGAAGTCGGGGATTTACCTCTAGATACATGGGGGAAGTTAAGAGTACAATGTCACTTTTACTTGCATTTTTTGCTGGCAGTTAACCCTTCACTTGTGTTTTGTTTGGGAATGCAGCTTAAGAGTTATGACTAATATTAGTGATGCAGTAATTTTAAAAAGACAGATCGATGTTGCTTTATAACTGATTGACATCTTCCAAAATAGACTGATACCTTTTTAGAACAATAATCATGGACAATGTTATCAGCTGAAAAACCACAGGTGGAACTATATGTCAATTTAGAAACTGGTGTCTCTGTTGTTTGTAATATGCTGGTAAAGAAAGGGTTGTTGGTTAGGAAGAAAGCCAGAGGATTTTCCTAAACGATTTCTGTTAAGAACTATCATCTAAACAGTTTGTAAAGCCAAAAAATGACAGATTTTTGGTCTTTTGACTTACTACCAGTATTTAATATTTAAATCCCAGAATTTTGTCAGTCCCTGCCTGCATTCTCCTTTTGATGAGTGTAATTTAAACTAAAGTTGGTAAGAGCTCTTTTGGACTTCTATTTGCATAATTCTGGAAACAATTTATTTTGCATTTTCCTAGCAGCATATTTTTTTTTCAGCTGGAGAGCAAGCAGTGACTGTCAGCCTTCCCTTTCTGACCAGTCCAGTAAGGACCCAGAAACCACTTTTGAAGCTAGTTGCAAACACCACCTTCCTCATGCTGTCCCTGAACAAAACCCAGATGGTCCATCCATTGCAGTGTCCTTGAGGCCTCCCTCTCTTTTATCCCCTAGCCTTTAAGGATGCTTCTTAAAAGCATCCTCTCTGACGTCTTGCTTCTGAACTGACCTGTGTCCCTCAGTATTCTTGAGTACTGGCCCATCTTGCACATGCTGCTCTCCTCAGCCCTTTCTGCTTCCTCCTCTCTCTCACCCAGCTTCTGTGAGGGCACCTTTATCTGCTTTGTGTTACCGAGTCTTTGTTGGTGGTTTGTTTGGACAATGAAGACAATTTGCTTAGGAAACATATTTAGACTCCTGCACGGATTTGCTTGCCTGCTGTTTGGGAATGATCATACAAACTCATTTAGAATTTATTCTGAATGTAAGGATTATTGTAATAAATTGACTATGAATGTATGCCAATTTTCTTCAAGCATAAACAAAATCAGCGAATTCTGCTGTGGGCCTTATATTTGCAACTAACAGGGTTGTGGGTCTAACTAATAGGTCCTTTAACATGGTAAGAGCTAATGCTTTTAAAGAGCTAATTGCTTTTAGAGGCACAAAAGTGACTCCAGTATCATTTCATGGCTGTAACTGTACTTTTCTAGATGATCCTGGTATTTGCCAAGATAGCTTAAATCAGGCTTTGTTGCCATGCTTATTTTTTTCCACTGTGAAAAGAAAAATAAATTATTTAAATTGTTCCTCCCTGTGCCTCTCAATAATGGAATTACAAATACTGTATCTATTTCACTTCCTGGTTTATTCTCTGTGATATTTGTGGAGCCTGAAGTAATCTTACACAGGCTTTGTTCTCTTCTTTGGGAACAGATTAGTTCCAGTTGTTCTCTTAGATTACAGAAAAAGCGTACTTTTAAAATGTGTATGATTTGTTTGAATACTTTCCCAATAAGCATCATGAGAATTGCTACAGAAAACATATTTTGCATACATTTGTGTAATTGATATGAATTGTAGAGAATGAAAAGAATCAAAACTGCTGAGAAAAACTTGTGTCCATATGAAGCCAGGTGATGTAGAAGGCATTTGGTAGCAATGAGAAAGGGAGATCAACTGACCAAGGGTCAGAGTCAAGATTGTCACAAAGGAGATTCAAGTGAGGCCATTCCTCTCCTTATTTTCCTAGCTGTGGGCAATATTTTTTCTTTAAAACTAGAGCTTTAAACACAATTAGGGTTGTATGTAAGGGAAATATACTGGGTGTCTGTTGAGTTTGGAGGCTGACTTCTGTTTTCATTAAGTTGGACTTAAGGTTCTGTAAGCACTTCCAGCTCTTCCAACACTATACATGAGTTACAAACCTGCTTCTAATGTGGTGCCACTTGCATGATTGTACCTCTACAGGTCACCCAGGTTCACCCATCCCTCTGGTGGTTTTTGCCCTCCCAGGAGCAGCTGTTTCTCTTTCTAAAATGTATGCTTTTGAAGCAGAAATTTTTATGTATGGGCAAAAAACAGGAATGCATTTTCAAAGCCTCTGAGAATCTTCATTCAAGTGATGTGAGAATTAAAAGGGTCAGAATGGCAGGGCCTGAGACAGTATAGCCTACTTAGGTTTGTCAATACAGAAGTAAACCCCAAACTGATCTCTTCTGATACGACTTCTCATTTTAGCTAACTGTGATAATTTTATTTCAAGTCTGATAATACGTCTGTGAGACTCTCACTAAAAGGAATAAGCAGGCTTCTGTAATTTGTGGTTGGAGGATAAAGCTAAAATCATTCCCTGTGTTGAGCAGCTCAGACACTGGAATGCAGCAGCCCCCCCCCTCCCGGAACAAGGAAGCACAACTGCTGCAGTCATTTTGTGGGGGACAGGCTTCATGGCTGCAGTGGCCAGTTCTGAATTCTTCCTCACTTTGTGTGAAGTGGAACAAGATCATGTTTATTCTGAAACAACCTGGGATAGAATATCAGATAACTATTTTTGCAAATGGTCAAAAGTATATATGTTACATTTCTTACATCTTTTTTGATAATAAATCATTCCACATCATCAGTCATACACAAAAGCCAACAATTTATACCATCTATACTATTTTAAATAGGGTGTGTATGTGTATCAGTTTACCATAATTTATCTAACTGGAAGTAGAAAATAGGTAGAGTCTAAATGGCTGTGTAGGAACATGAGGTCCTATTAAAAGAAATGTCATGAAATATTTTAATCTTCTTAGAAGTGCTGCATATAGTTCAGGGCAGATTAAGTTTTGGCATTGTATCCAGAATCTACCGTTTCTAGTGCAGTGGATTAGAATACTAAGTTTAATAGTCTGTGTCATTGCCACAGATTCCTTCCTATTTTCTTTAGTGACAGATTGGAAAAGGACAAAAGCCACATTCACTAAGGTAAAAAAGTCTTATATAAGTAATAATGAGGATGTGGCTGGAAGCACTACAATGTATACATATTACTTTTTTAGACTTACAGTTTGGCACTCCAAGCTTTGGCCTGTTTCACATTTATTATTCATGGAGGGGTTTAAAATGCCAGTTTGTGGGGTTTTCTGGGGTTTTGATTTTATTTTGGTTTGGTTTTGTGTTTTTCTATTTTGTTAATCTCCAGAGCAGTTTTGAGCAGGTATTAACAGCAGCTGATGGTATTACAAAAAAATCCTAAGAGACCTGATTCTCTTTGCTCAGCCTTTTTTATGCTCATTTAGAGAGTGAGTACTATTTTATACCCTCACTGCAATCACTTTGTACTCTGTCTTTGGAAGGAGAACAGGGCTTTGCCTCAGTTCCTACTTCTCTAGCTTTTCTTTGGAGCTTAAGGGGGATTTGGGCAAGTTAGATTGCAGTTGACATTCAAAATGTCCCACAAGGTCACAGAGCAGCCAAAATAAAAATATTTTAATTTGGGAGAGAAGGAGTGCTAAGTGTCAGTTCAACAAAAATACTGGAAATTATGTTGATACGTTACTGTTATCTTTGCACATCCTGTATGACTCTCTTGAAAAAGACTGAATTGTAGGAGGATTTGCAGTCAGTCATGGAAAGAATAAATGATAGAAAAGGATGCAGTTGTTGCAAGAAATGACAAGATTTAGGAGCTAGAATGAAAAGTAGGAATACGGTCTAGAGTTTCTGTAATGCCTTCTAAAAGTTATGAAGCACTTTGAAGAGAGTGAGAAATATTTTTGTGGTGTTCTGTACACCAAATGCCCAGACTTGAGTCTTAGTAGGTCTTGCTCATGGGTTACCTGCCACTCATGAAAGCTAGTGATACTGGCTTTTGTTTGACAGGAGGTTTTATCTACCAATGAAATAGAATCTGTTTAATGTGTTAAGCCATATAAAAACATGAAGACATTTACATTTTAAAAATGTAATATAGTTTCAATTAGATTGTGTCACTGCTCTATGACTTTATGCAAAATCCAGTTACTTTAGAACAACTTGTGGGCACATCAACTACAATTTGATCTTTTTTTTTTGATAGAAGACTTTGAAATAGCTGAAAGCTGCACTGCAAAATACTGGATACTGTGCAAAGGGTGATGTGACAGAAGTTTTCTAAAGTTTAGGTTGAAACCATTAGAATAAGTGATTTTGTAATAAAAATTCTTGATTTGACCCATCCTTAGAATCAAGGCCTTACATTATCTTCATGTCTGGTCTTTGGGATGCAATTTTGCCTAGAAACTGTGAAAGATCAGGATGCCCTTCTGGTAGGTGCTGTGGCTATAGGAAGATCTGGCAATCCTTTCTGAGGGCAGTGTCCCAGCCAAGAACAGAGAGCTCAAACCAAGCAACTGCTGTAGCCATTAGATTAGAGCTTTCTTGGTTAATTCAGTTACGAAGACTTTGTACCTTGCAGTGCTGCTTAGCTTCTTGAAAGGAGGGGAGGGATAGGGGGAGCTTTGAGCTTAGGAGCTTTACTTATTCCCACACTTCTGTAGCCCAGCCTTCAGGATGAGAAGCAGGACAGGAGACTACATTGTTTCCCTCTCCTTATCTTTTTAGTTGTTTAGATTTGAAAGGACTTGAGAAGTCCTGTGTTTATATTAAAAGCACAGCATCTCATGGATGTGATTTCTCAGTAAACAGTTTTCAAAATCGGCCACAGTACCCACAGGCAATTTTGTTGTTTAAATCTAGTCAGCCTTTATACAAACTTAAAATGACTTACACAAATTACTGCTTAACTTTGTAACTCCTATGTCAACAAGATGATTCTGTTTTGAGAGTGCTATTTATAGTCACAAACTCATAATAGCAGAGCTTCCTTTTATCTGCCTTGCAGTTTGCTGTGGTTCAGATCTTTATCTTTGATGCTCAGTGGTCCAGTGGTGAAAGACTCCAGAGATCTGAGAATTATTCTTGCTTCTGTCACTGATTTACATCATGAATTTGCATGCTTCACCTCTCTGGGCCAAATACCCACCCGTTTTTCTCCTCACAGACTTTGTGTATCTTATTTATCAGTTTAGTAACACATCTAACCACATGTTGGTATGATGCTCAGAACCAGTGAGCCCCAGTACCAGCTGAGTTATGGATGCAATAGTGCGGCTAACAGCTTTTACATAATCGTATACGGGCCCTTTTGCATGGGTATTTCAGAAGTTGCTGTAATGTAGCTGTAATCAGGTATATTTTTTGTCATTTTATATAACTCTGGGAGTAAAGTGCTGGTTTACTAGGGTGCCAGAGAGAGTATCTGAATGGGCTGCAGTGCTCAAGATATTGCCTGTACAAGAACCCCAATATCAATGGTTAAAGGCCAGGATTACTTAAAGAAGCTTTCGAGGCCAAGCATTTGAGGTTTGTGTTTTCAGTGTGCATCTTAAGGAGATTTGTCCAGTTTTACAAGTAATTATATTACCTGATAATGCATCGCTTTTTTTGCACTGTTCTAAATATTGGAAATTGGCTGATACAAACAAATGTTTGTGAAAATTCTGGTCTCATAGAACATTGAATTGACCTTCAATTTGGAACCTGTTTAAAGGCAATGTAAGACTCCCATAGGCTTTGCTAGGCAGCTGTGGAAAAGGACCGTATTTGTTTAACCCCGAAGAGTTGAAGCCTAATTGAGGTTAAACCAAGTACTTAATCAGATAGCGTCTTCCTTTGTTCCACTGGCAGCAACTTTTTATAGTTGTGACAGTTTTTATTCAGGAAAGTTCCATGCCTGGATTTTGAATTCAAAAATTTGGCAAAAGCAGGTGGAAAATAGGACCCTGTAAAGAAAATCCTAATTTGTAGGCAGAAGGTGTTTCCCACTTCTCCCTTTCACTTGTGTTTCATCTATTGTTGCTGTTTTGGTTTGGTTTTGTTTTTTTAGGAAGAAAATAACAGATTTATAGAGATTGGTATATTTTTGCTTTATGTTCACATAATATTTAGTAACCAGACTTTGTCCTTTCTTGGAGTCAGTGAGCTCTCCTGCAATAATCCTGTTAGAGGAACTCCTCTTTCAGCAGTGTTAACCTGTTAAGTTTGGTTCAAGAGTGTATTTATATTCTCTAGTTCTTGTGACCATGAACATCCTTGCATTTAGTATTTATGCTTTTCAGTGTATTTGCACATCTAATACATGCATACCCATATATATAGTATATAAGGATACCGTACAGTTATGATGTTTCTACAGTAGAGTAGAAAGGTGGTATTCAGATCCAAAATTAGTGGCTAGCACTATAGGAATGACAAAAGTTATTTTTTTTTCCTCATCACTCACTGTTTTAAAACACAACATAGTCCTTAATTCTTGGGTGAGAAAAATGGAAGTAAGGGCAAAATTAGCCTTCTGTGAACTGAATTTATCTGAAACGCCAGTGAAAATACACTTTACTAACTGATTAATCTCTAGCTGCTGTAGTTTACACATGACAAGTATCAGTTATGAACTGCTAAAAAGGCACTGGAACAGACAGGAATATTTAGATTTCACAAGAAAGAAATTAAGAAATAAAGACAACTGCACTAGTATAAAGTGACTATTGATGAAATCAAAATCAGGCTGATAGAACCTAAAGAAAAGCACATTATTATGGTGTAAAAGAGTGATTGGTGTGAAGAGTCATATTTTCTTGCGGGCTGAGAAAGAACACGGTTACAAAAGGAAAGGCTGAAGAAAATATTTGCACACCGTTCTTCTCCCTTAAGTACTTACCACAACATGAAACTCATCAGTGCTTAGTGAAATACCCCAAATCTGGTTTCTTTCTCTTTTAAATGTAATGAATATTGTTCATTACAAGAATTGTTTTTAATGGCTCCCCTCTGGAAGAGCTGGAGTGCTTCATCTCTCATCCTTGATGTTTATAACATACAAATTTATCTCTGGTGGGTGGGACAAGAAGATTAGCTCTAGTAAGAGACAGCAATAACTATATTGAAAAATGGGGTTTATGCCTGGGGGCTCAGTTTTGTACTGAGATAAATAGGCAAAAATCTCATCGGCTGCAAAGAGTATGTGTCTGAGTATCAGAAGTTAGAACTGTGTAATTAGAAATGAGAGTATTGCACTGCTCCCTGTAAATCTATTTGAAGAGTAAACGATCTACTAATGACTGGAAGTAGATGTTAATAAGATTTTAACAGAGTTTAAGAGCGTTGTTAGTGAAGACCTTAAAGGAAAGACAAGTTTTTGGGAGGGGAGGGGAAACCTGTTGGAGAGTAAATTTAGTAATCTGAGAGGCTGAATGAGCAGCATTTGAAATTTACTTTAGGTGACTGTCTGTTATTTTCTTCAGCTACAGTAATAGCTTTTTTTTTTGGTAGCTTTTTTTTTTTTGTAATGAACTATGCTTATTTCCTGCAAATAGTTTTTTGGAAAGCAGTCTTCAAAATTTTAAAGGTGGCAGCATGGTGTTTTTGAAATACTTTTTTTAAGATTGTTTTTTAATGAGTCTGTGAATGTGGGATTAGTTATTTTAAAAAATGTATTTCTTTTCCAGATTCCTTATAATATTATTACTAAGATTAATTGCTTTTCTCCTTCTCTGCTCTTTTTCTTGTTCTTAACTTGTTCCCTTCTATGCACTTTTATTGTGTAATAGGACCTGAGGAAACGGTCTCAAGTTGTGCCAGGGTAGGTTTAGATTGGATATTAGGAAAAATTTATTTGCTGAAAGAGTGGTCAGGCACTAGAACAGGCTGCCCAGGGAGGTGGTGGAGTCACCATTCCTGAATGTGTTCAAAAAACATGTAGATGTGGCACTCCGTGACATGGTTTAGTGGTCATAGTAGTGTTGGGTTGATGATTCAACTTGATGATCTTAGAGGTGTTTTCCAACCTAAATGATTCTATGATATGCAACTAGGACTTACTAAGCATATGTTTGGTGAAGGATTTAATTTAGTGGGAGGTCACAGCAGAAATCCCATATTCTTGGTCTTGTAAACAGATACCTGAAAATAAAAATCTTAATTGGCAACCTATTTTTCCCTATGCTGTGAATTTAAAAAATTATTTCTATTTTCTCATCTACACCAACCCTATGGTATCAAGACTGTCCTCGTTATCCTCAAAGGGTCATTCTTGTTTGTGCCTCTTTGTGCACAGGGGTTCATAGGAGGGACAGAGATGAGGATGCCTGGAGCTACTGCTGTGTGGATTATGCACCAAATACTGCTTCGCTGGCATCTTTCTCTGGTGGGGTATGCAAAGCAAGAGACATCGAACTAAGTAAAGTGAAAACAAGATCCGACCCGCTCTCTCAGCTAAAGTTTTAGTAGTTGTTCTCTCCCAACCTGAGCCTCTCTTTATCCTCACCCACAGAAATGTGGATGTGGACAAATGCAGATGGCTTTGAAAGGGTTTGAAGTCCAAACAGAAACTGGAGGTAGGGGGTTGATCAAATCTGATGCGGGAAGACAAGGAATCAGTGAGTGAAGCGGGAGTGGTGTGACAGCAGCCTGTTGGGGCACAAGCACTGCTGACACCGGAGCTGCCAGTTGTGAATGGGCTTAGAACAACATGGATTTTGAGGGAAAGTAAGCTGGAGACCAGTGACAAGTGGTATTCCACAGGGATTGGTGCTGGGACTAGTGCTATTTAACATCGTAGTCAGTGATATGGACAGTGGAATTAAGTGTACCCTCAACAAGTTTGTGGATGACACCAAGCTGTGTGGTGCGGTCGACACACTGGAGGGAAGGGATGCCACCCAGAGGGACCTTGACAGTCTTGAGAGGTGGGCCCATACCAACCTCATGAAGTTCAACATGGGCAAGTGCAAGATCATGCGCCTGGGTCAGGGCAGTCCCAAATACAAACACAGACTGGGCAATGAGTGGATTGAGAGCAGTAATGAGGAGAAAGACTTGGGGTGCTGCTTAATGAAAAACTCAACATGAGCCAAAAGCCATATCCTGGACTGCATCAAAAGAATTGTGGCCAGCAGGTCAAGAGAGATGATTCTCCCCCTCTACTCAACTCTCATGAGACCCTACCTGGAGTACTACGTCACATTCTGGAACCCCTAACACAAGGGGAATATAGAACTGTTGGAGTGTGTCCAGAGGAGGGCCACTAAGATGATCAGAGGGCTGGAACATGAGAGAGTTGGGGTTGTTCAGCCTGGGGAAGAGAAGGTTCTTGGGGACACCTTATTGTGGCCTTCCAGTACCTGAAGCGGGCCTACAAGAAAGCTGGGGGAGGGACTTTTCACAAGGGCTTGTAGTGATAGGACAAGGGATAATGGTTTCAAACTGGAAGAGGGTAGATTTATATTAGGAATTAGGAAGAAATTTTTCACTATGAGGGTGGTGAGTCACTGGAACAGGTTGCCCAGGAAGGTTGTGGATACCCCAACACTGGAAGTGTTCAAGAGGAGGTTGGATGGGGTTTTGAGCAACCTGGTCTAGTGGGAGGTGTCCCTGCCTATGACAGGAGGGTTGGAACTAGATGATCTTTAAGGTCCCTTCCAACTCAAGCCATTTTGTGATTTGCAGCAGGAACAGCAAGGTTTTTGTGTGAATATTTATTGGAAGGTTATCCTGGTTGCTCGTGTCCATCTCAGAGTGCTTTCATGAGAAGAAGTGGTGTTACTGCCTGCTCCAAGTTGGGAGCTACTGCATATCTGTTTCATCAGTGAGAGATGGAAAGGTCAGGCCAGGAGGAACCTTACCAGAAAAGCAGTTTGTTTGAGTAGACAAGCTTGTGACCAGTGATTGAGGGGTAGGGCACAGTCTCTGAGATTTAATGGTGTGCTTTAATGTACAGTGAATCCTCACAGGACCCTGAAAATGGCCGAGTGCTCTGTGCTGAGGGGTATCAGCTGTGCATTTCAGGACACAGGCTTCTCTGAGAAGGGATTTGGCTTTTTTGGAAGGACAGGAGGAGCACTGCCCTGGAAGAGTGGTGGAGATCCACAGCCTACTGTAGCATATCCCACTTCACCCTGCCAGAGCCTCCTAAAGTGCGTGCTTTTAATGTACTTGATCTGTTAGTTTTATCTTTTGCATGGCGTGCTGTGGTGGTTAAATTTCAGCTGAGGTGGGTCAGCAGGAGCAGGTTGTTCCAAAGGTGAAAGGCCACTGAAGAGCTGCTGAACAGCTCGGCAGGGTTAAACTGAGGGACGATAAGCTGAAATCTGATCTCACTCAGGCTTCAGTTCAAGTGTACAGAGTCTGTTTGTGAGAGGGACCCGGTCTGCTCAGAGCACCTTCAGCCTCAGAAGGAGGGAAGCCTGGGCAAGGCCTGGGAAGCCCAACCTGTTTTGGCCATACTCAGCACCAATGTTGGCTGCTGGGGTCCTGATGCAGCTCCATGAACATCTTTCTGCAGTGATTAATGTTGGATTCACAAGCAGCACAGGTCACACATGGGACACACCTGTCAGAAGTTTAAGAACTGAGGTAGCTACATGGAGAAACTGTATTTATTGGTCAATACGCACTAGTAGCAAGATGATATTATTGCCATTGCTGCAGAAGCTAAATAGTCCTTTATATTTTTTTTTTTTTTTTTCCTGGGCTTTCAAATAAGGGCAGGTTAAGGAATGGTGTTGGGGTGCATATTAGCTTGGTAATTCATTGTCATTTATTAACTTGCACCTAGAGCAGAGAGGCAGGGCAGGTGCAAACTTATAGTCCTTCCATAAGGCTCTTTACCTTTAAAGTCAAAGTCCATATAGTTAGTATTTCTTATCAGAGAATCAAGCACTTATGGTGTGAAAGGATTTGTGACTTGGACACACAAGGGGCTTATCTTCAGGGAGAAAAGGTATGGCTTTTCTACTTAGGGGCTGCTAACAAGCATAAGTTGTCCCAAGATAAAATGTATGGACGAGGTGCTTTTGTTTTAATTCTAGATAAACTTGCAAAGTCAGACAAATGGGAAGGTAGGACTTAATTTACTGTGTTTACACTGTCATAAGTCCACAATGCTTGATCTTTGATATGTTTTTCTCTTGGAATAAATTATATTTATTACTTAACCCCAAACCATTCCTTCTATTTTAGAATACGGAGACAAATTCAGACATAAAAGACATCTGAAGCTGTTCCTGAAATATTAAGGACTTACTATTTTTTAGTACAAGGAAGAATTTTTATGTACTGATCTAATAGTAGAGTAACTTAGTTTAGAAAGGACCACTGGAGATCATCTTGCCTGATCTGCACCCGACTCAAAGCAGGGCCAACTCTGAAGTTAGGTCAGATTGCTACTCATGTAATCCACTGATACTTTGAATGGCTTTTGATTTCATATATTCAACAGTAAGGATGATGTTGTAACTTTGATGACATCATTATAACCTTTGCACTTTTTAAGAGGAGTTCTTTGCTAGGTCAGTGGTAATTTTTGTCAATGACTTAATGAGGTCAAGGTGAGACCTAGAGATTTCAGCTTGTTGGTTTCTTTTTTCTAGTTGCAGCTATACTTAAGATGAAAGATCCCTTTTGAAAGCTTTAGTAACATACATTTGGTAAGCTTTCAGTCAGAAAGGAAGAAAGATAGAAACAAATAGTGGCCTTTATTAAATGTTTGAACTCACCAGTTTACTTCATAAACTGTAACTTCAATAATCCTGCTTTGTCCTTTCCCAGCTGTAATTAAGGTCATACATACCAGACTAAACATTAATAAAAAATAAAAGCAGAATAATAAAGGAAAGCTGTAATAATTTACTCAGACATACAAGCACTTTGAAAACAATTTTTATGAGTGGTGATGCTAGGAAGATACATACCATGAAGTTTGTGGAACTGACTATTGTGAGTTGAATTAGTGATTTGGTGTAACTAGGATTACTAGAGCTTGGATTAATTATTTCCTCTTTAATACAGACTACTGTATTGTTCTAGATTGGGAGATACATATAGCAGAAATGTTAATTTATAAATATATTCCAGAAAGTAATTTTTAACATCTTGGTTTGCTTGTTGACAGTAGTTTGCTGTGATACTTTGACACAATTCATCACTAACTGCCTTCACAGATATTAATATGTCCTGTATCTCTAAAATGCTAACCAAAAATTGCTTTTGGTTTATGTTTGTAGCCGTCGGTCTGGCCAGTATACGATGAACCATGACCATTCCAAGAAGACACCTGATGGAGCATCATTTGACCGCTCAGGATCCCAGGACTCCTTGGATGAATTGTCTATGGATGACTACTGGAAAGAAATTGAAAACATCCATGAAACCAGAGGAAATAATCATGAGGAACGAGTAGCACTTGTAGTGAAAGAGCCAGATGGTAATGAAATCTGTTCTTGTGAATGATCATCAGTTTGCTGATTTAGGGATTTTTCTTGGTCTTATTTCAAGAGATGGCACCCACCAAACACTCTTAAATCAAAAAGGAGGTCACTTTGCTGAACATCCACTTTGAAAATTCTGTTGCCTCTGATATATATCACCAGAAACAGGCAGTGCCCTGAAAGAGAATTATATTAGAGATAAGTAAAAGGCTGATTTTCCTTTAAATGGTCTTTGCAGAACATCAGAAATCACTTGCAAACCACAACAGTTGAAGTTTTATTTGCAGTTTACTGTTAAACTAACTTACCCTTTCACTCTCTTTGTATGTTGTTCGTTATTGTAGCTATTGTGGATAGAAACCTCAAGCTTTAGAAGACAAGCCAATGATTAACCGGTTAAGTTTAGTGAGTAACTTGCTATGCTTGTAACTATTGTGACCGTTCAGTTGTATTATTTTTGTTTCTCAGAAGCATCAATTATGGGCCACTCCTGAGGTCATGATCTTAGAATAAGTTGGACAATTTCTTTATTTTTCTTGTCATATTAGACAAAAAAGGAGTAACGTCCTAATTTCACTCTTCTCTCAAAAATCATTTTTTAACATGCAATATCTGCCTGTCTCCTATTCTTAAGAGGCCCACAGTCTCAGTAGGTTAAAGTGGTGAGTTGCATTTTGGTATGGCCTCTACATGAGTGAAAAGAATGTGCTCCATTACCTTTCAAAGGTATTTGCACAACCTTCCTAGGCACTTTGAAACATAGCTGCTCTGAAGAGTGTATCAATGTGGCCTCTGGAGAAAGCAGCAAGGCTCCAAGCCTACATGTCTGAGGAGCAGGGCATCTGATGGAGCTGTCAGGCTTTCTCCAGAGTAGCAGAGCCCATCGTTCTGCAGCACGAGTGTCTTCTCTTACCCCAGCTCACTGGTGCTGCTGTGCCGTCAGGCTTTCCACTTCAAAACCCACCATTTCCTTTTCTATTTATATAATAGAGCCTTCTTCCCCCTAGTTACCACTCCAGCTCGAGCCACTGAGTCTGGCATGAAGCCCAAGTGAGTCAGCACAGTTGAGCTGGTCAGTTTGAGCAGATGTTGCTTTGCCCCATGCCTTGCCTAATGTGCAGCACCTCACTTGGGTATGAGTACTCCTGAATGTGTGGGACACTGCACCTGGATGATGGGCCTGCCTGGGCAGCGGCTTGCTTGAGATGCAGCCATTCAAAGGCAAGGCAGGGTGGAGATGAGATATTCATTGCTCACATCTTCTCTAGAGAACGGACATAGCCCTTCTTTCCAGCCCTAATAACAAAACCTGAGAGAGTTTTGTCAGAGGCTCAGGATTTGGCCACATGGCCATAGCGAAATTCATACTTAAAATTTTCTGTTTTCTGAATGCTGTTAATATTCAAGTGCCCACTTGGATGTGCACTGGGCACTAGGGGAAGCTGCAGTCAATAATAAAGTTAACATACCAGCTTTGGAGTACTTTTAGATATCTGATAAATGGAAATTCATCATTTGAAAGGGTTGTTGGCATTCAGCACAAGCTCAGCTGCTGCAGACAGAACTTAGTGTTTTAAAGTAAGTATTATTAGAGAGATACTGATTCCAGAAGCAGAAGTTTTGCTGTCAGAGACAGTATTTAATAGTGTTCTCCTCTTTCATGTGCAGTGATCTGTCAATAAAGGATACCTTATCAGCTATAAGACTAAAGCAACAATTGTTTTGTGGGCTGTCAGCAGGCTGGAGACCATGTCATAAGAACTGATTAAAAAATAGCATTAAGGTGACTCCTGTAGCCTAGTTTGTCCTTCAATAAATTGAGCTAGTGGAGGGCTGTAAGATTAATGTGTCAAGAAAAGTGTGCAGAACCATGTCAGTGAGGGAGCTAAAAAGATTGAGCATTGAACTAAAAATCAATGAAGCAGCAATGATCAGAGGCTTTCAGACTTCTGCATACACATTTATATCTAAGTACATTTATAAAATGGTATATGACTTAATAAAAGTGCTGTAGATTATTATAAAGATTGCCGCATAGCAATCTGTATTGGATTAACTATTTTAAAAGCTTTAATATAATATATTAACCCCTTTGAAGCTCTTTAGAAACAATAGCTTTTTTTCCAAGTCATGGTAGTGTAAGTAATTGTTCTTAATTGTGGATCCTCTTAGTACTTTCCCTGTGAACTGCATTAACTACATCATGTCATTAACATCCAAAGTGCTTAACAGTACTCAAAAGCCAACGTTTATGCCTTTTTCTCTTTGCCTTGCTCAGAGGGAGAACTGGAAGAAGAATGGCTGAAGGAAGCAGGGCTGTCAAATCTGTTTGGCGAGAGCTCTGGTGACTCCCTGGAAAGTGTGGTGTTCCTGTCCACACTGACCCGAACCCAGAAGGCAGCGGTAGAAAAACGAGTAGAGACTGTCACACAAACCATGAGGAAAAAAAACAAACAGCACCAGATTCCCGATGTCAGAGATATCTTCAGGCTGCAAAATGACTCAAAGGGAAAAGTAAGTTCCTGTCCATCATTTTGTTTGATTCTGATGGAGAGGAGAGAGAGAGACGTGTGGCAGTTGGGGGAGAGGAGTGGAATGCACAGGTACAAAAGAAGATTTATGTTTTATCTTTTCACTGATTTCCAAGGGAATTTTTTACTGAATTTATGGAAATAGAGTTGATCCAGGCTTGACATTACATTACACAGTTTTAGTATGTAGAAAGAAGTATGTATATTGGCCTCATATTACTTAAAGATGGTGAATAAAACAACCCCTTCATGGTCAAGATGTTAATCTGAATTAACTTTAACACAGAGGCAAAACTCATGACAACAATCACCCAAAGAGCTACCAAAAGCCTACTTTTATATTTGGGTGGTGCCACCCTGAGGGGTCTGCTGGATAGGGGTTGCTACCTCTTAATTACTATTGCTCTTGTTTGTTTATTTAAAAAAAAAAAATAAAAAAGGAAAAAAACGGACATCAATCCAACCTCCTGTTTTTTGGATAGGTCTTTGTGCCTGTCAGCTGGGGCCTTAGACCCTGTACTGTACTTGTTAAACTGTGTGTGTGATGTTGCTCTAACAGATCCTGAAGGGTCCTAGTTTCCTCTCATGGGGGTATGGAACAGGAGTGTTCCTCTCCCATACACAGGAAAGAGGAAGGAGGGAAATGGAAACTTATGATTAGAATTCCTCTTCTGTAGAGAAGTGTGTGTCCTGTCTGCTCCCCCAAAAGCAACAAGATCTTCAGCTGTAAGAAGACTCTGATCTGATGGAAGTACATGGCTAGCTTACCTGACTCAGCCCCATCCCTTGTTCTCGCTGCTGCCGCCGCTGCCATTCAACTCAGTGGTAGCGGGGGTGGAAAACATGGTGAACTTTGGGGGGATTTAACTTCCTCTTTCCCCCAACAGCTTCCTCTCCTTCAGCAGCCCTTCTCAAATTCAGTAGAGGCGAAACATAGTAGGGGGAGTTTGTAAGCTCAAGTATATGTTCTGGAAGCACAGCTTCCCTTTCTCTGTTCTGCTTTGCATGTGGTTGCAGAAATGTTTAACTCCATGAAAGTTTTCCAGGATCTGATTTGGAGTTGACTACACCTAAAAATTACAAGATCTACTAGCAGAGCAATTTAGGTAAAATATCATATAGCTTAAAGCAGTATAATTTCCCTTTCAAGTGTGTTATTTCTGTAAAGCACAAGAAATACTCATGTTCCTGTATTTAAGCTACACAGTGTAATATTTGAAAATCATATGCCACAGTGCTCAGTATATTTCTGTCTCTTAAGCTACGTGTTTGATACTGTTGACATCAGTGAGAAGTAATGCAAACAGACAAATGATTGTAGCCATTTAAGATGTATAAAAGAGAAGGTTAGAATATTTATTAAATCTATAAATAACTGGGAAAAAAAAGAATCAGTCTAAACCTGTCTGCTTGACTGAAAATAGGACTAGTGTAGGCCATCAAACCTATACTGCACTCCTTTCTCCAAAGCAAGATAATTATTCAGAAATCATTGCTTGTGGTTATCCATCTAATCTGTCACAGAAAAGCCTGCAGTGAAGTAGCTTCTCCAGCCTCCCTGGATAAGAAGTCTCAGTGCTTTGTTATTCTCTGATCATTAGAAAGCTTTTTATATAACAAAAGAGAACTGAAGCCATCTGCAGCTGTATAAAGTCATTCCAGTTTAATAATAGCCTCCAAAGATCCTGTAACCTCCCTTCACCTAGAGGAAAGCAGGAGGAAAGGTAAAACAATAGTGTTGATGTTTCTACTAGATTTCCTGCCATATTCCCCAAAAGAAGCTAGACTTTTGGTACCTTAACAGCTTCCTCGTCAGTTTCTACTGCTCTGTGAAACAGTATTAATTTTCTGGGTATTCATGCTATCATCTTCCACCTCTCAAGATCCTTGATTAAAAAAAAAAAAAAGTAAATATTCAGATTTATGTTGGTAGGAGAAATCTTTAAAACTTGATTTTTTTCCATGGTGATTATGGAGTTATACAGTGCTTGAGTAAATTACAATTAAAAATGCAGAGTGGTAAACTTGCAGTATTGATTTGAGTTGTCAAAAAGATAATAAAAATAGTATGTGGGTAAAAATGTATATGGGTATATGTATACCCATATATATATTTGTGTAGATTTTCTACGTATTCTGAAATACTTTTTTTCTATAGTAGGTGTCATCCAGTTCATAGAATGTGACAAATCTTGAAGCTGGCTAGTGCAGCATTGTAGAAAGGAGATGGTTCAGATGTTTTCCTGTTTTGCTATCTCTTTGAAGAGTCCCAGTTTTGCTGTTGGGAATCTAAGCACAGATATTAATGTCAGGCCACCCTGCAAAAGGGATGGGATTGCTCAGGGAGGCAACCATGTAAGATTTTGCAAGATAAAGGAATTTGAACTGAGTCCGTCAAAATCTCTCCTTCCAAATTTCCTTTCCATATCCTTTCCAGTGCAAACTATAGATTCAGGTCAAAGACTCCATTTTCTTGTTTTTTGCAACTCTGGAAAATTAAGTCTTGTACCCCCTGGCCTTTTAGGTAGAGGAAGAATGGACTTAATTATTTCTTTTTTAATTACCTAGATCTCCTTAAACTTTGGCAAAGGTTTGCTACTGAAACACACAGCTGTGCATCTGCATACTCCTGAATTGCAGGAGTATGTGTTTTAATCCTGCATGGAGTCAAAAGAGTTTCTACAATCATGCACTTGTTTTTTATAGGCATGCATATTCATTGTTCCTTTCTTAGGTCTGTGATGGAAGTGAACCCTCAACTGTGAGAACAAGTGAAAACAGAAATGAAACACAAGATGGAGCAGAAGGTAATGCCAAACAACTCTCTTCTAATTTTTTTCTTTTTTTGTTTTTTGGGTTTTTTTTCCCCTTTTGGTTTGTAGGCTTAGGCTTTCAATTGCACAAGCTACTATGGAGGTCCATATTGCAGATAACTTTTCAGCAAAAGAAAATTAAATTCTTATGAGAAACTTGTTCTGGCCTGTGTTGTGGTGTAAAATTTTTCAGTGTGGCTGTACATAGTGTCTTTTGAGCTACCTGGGAAGCCTTGTTTGTTACCAGTGATCATCTTATAAACAAGTCATCTGGAAGAAGTCTCCTCTCATAGCTTATACTTAGGTCTTTCCTGATCCATAATTTGTCCCTTCTGGTTTATCTTGGCTGTACAGTACAGGAAATGAAGCACAATACATAAGCTCATCAGTGCGTACAAGAGAACGAAAACAAATGGACTGTAAACATCCCCAAAAGAGTGAGAACTGGCTATGTATCTGTAACTCAAAATGAAAGAAAAACAGGGGTGGAAGAAAAAAAGTCTTTTATCTTTTTAAGGAGAATGGAAAGGAAATAGCATTCTGTGTGTGTAGAAATAAATTGTATTCAACAGCGTGTGATTACACAAGAGGAGTGAAGTATCTATGGAAGACCCCTCCCTCTTACTGCCAGGTAGGACAGAGCACCACAGAAGTCCTCAGCTAAATCCATAGTTTCTGTTTTGAGGGTATGAATTTTGATGAAAGACTTTGACAAAGCTCTCTGCTGTTCCTCAGGTCCAATAGTAGATGGGTGGCTCCTTGCATCATCTCAGGTTTCTTTGAAGTAGGGGTTGCACCGTGTCTGTTACACCACCATACCCATTCACTGCAGAGATCAGGGTAATAACTGAAAGCCATTTAAGCTTTAAGATACTGCATTGCTGTTCTGCATTGCTTGTATGTTAGGGTTTTCCTTCTTCCAGGAGACTGAACAGCACATAGGTGTTACGCTGAACCCTATAGCCACTTAAATAGTCAAGCAGGCAGATCAAGTTCCCTGCTGCAAGTAACTTACCTGTAATTAAGCCACCAGTTCTAGAATACTGACCAGTAGTATTCTGCAAAAATTGTTACTTTAGGATTAGACTCAGAAAACAGCAACAGATAATACAGGATGTGCATGGAAGTTGAACTGGGAGAGACTAATATAAACCAGCCCTGAATATCACCAAATCTATGCGTTTCCAGAAGTGCTGTTAATCCTTCCCTCCCTCCCTCTCAGCACACCTCACTCCAATAAGAACAGTAAAAAATTGGGAGGACTGCCAGACTGCTGGTTCAGCACAAGGGAAGGAAGAGATGCCTGGTGCTTGTGTAAATAAACTGCACTGTAGGATTCAGAGCTGGAAAATTACCAAGCAATTATTACAGAGTTTTTATCACATCTGGTTCTTTTTTTCCAGTGGCCCTGATGAACCCTTCAGAAATGGGAAGTTCTGAAAGGCAAATCCCATATGATAGCTCTCCTCAGCACAGATTGCAATGTGGATGGAAAACAGCCTGCTTACGTCCTGATACACTTCTGCTCTTGTCAACATGCTAAAGTGGGCTCTGCTCCCAAGACTGGAGCAGAAAGAAAAAAATCGGTTCAATTCACAGTCAAACCATGCAAGTTCAGTGGTATAAAAAGCACTTGCATCTATTTCAGTGCTGTGGTGCAATCTTTCTTCCACAATGATGAACAAATTAGTGTTACAGAAACAATGAATGAATTTAAAGCAAAAAAGTAAACAGTGCCTGATATTTCAGAGATACTAAGTAGTTATGAAATCCAAATTCAAAGACATTATTTTAAAGTGGAAACTCTCTTTGACAGAAGAGTACCATTTTAACCTGAAAAATATGAATATCAGACATTACAAAAAAACCAAACAAGCCTTAAATTGAGATACCTTAAAACTGCTAGAGTGAATGACTCTGGCCCTTCTACAAAGGTGATGACTCTGTTCTTAATTTGATATTTGAGTGCTGCATTCCCAAGTGCTTCTGCCAGACTGAAGATGATACCGATTTGCCCAGAGAGCATACATGGGCTGGGTGTTCACCCTGTGTGCACTTCTCCTTTCTTGCCAGTCCAACACGCTTGGTTTCTTGCCAAGGCAATGTAAGAGAACTCAGGGAATCATTACATTTTTTACTCTTTTCTGCCTGATCCTGCTCAAACAGAACAATTTTTGTTGGTAGATGCATATTTGAGGTTTTTTTGGAAGTACCCTCACTTACTGGCTTTAAGCACCTCTTTGTTTCATGTAGGTACAGAATGTGTCTACAGGAAACAAAAAGAAAATTCAGAATCATGTATTAAGCTGTCAAAAGGCATTATCATTTTAACAATCCATAACACTAAAGACCTGCAAAGCTAGCAGTATGTTCAACAGCTACAAAAGAAAAAAAATAATTCTCTTTGGATGCCTGTGAAAAGGAGTAAACAACTGTATTGATTGAGAGATCTCAAGAATCACGGAATGTTAGGGATTGGAAGGGACCTCGAAAGATCATCTAGTCCAATCCCCCNACCTAAACCAAGTTGCACGGGAATGTGTCCAGACGGGCTTTAAACGTC
>VYZX01020650.1:23956-43649 GCA_013401335.1 Brachypteracias leptosomus | reverse complement strand
AAAAAAAAAAAAAGCCAAGGAAATCACTAGGTAATATGACAGCTGTGTCAAACATTTTCTATTGAAATACCTACAATCTTTCTTCTTGTTTTCCTCAAGCAAAATAAGCTTCACTAGTCTTCCCAAATCACATGTTAACAGCTAGTTAAGTGTAGTTTCTCCACTCATCTTTCTCTTTAAAATATATTTTCAGCATCCTGCTATATATTCAGTTCCATTAGCCACTACAGTCAGCTTGACTCTAAACCTAGTCTCAAACTGGTCAGCATGTTTTCAAATCTGATGGAAAGTTTTTTGAGGAAACAGTGATGTAACAGTCTGTTTAACTTTCCTGGGCTCTCAGAGGGGCAGAGAGCAGAAATCAAACATAATGCTTAGGTGAATTGAGCTAAGTTAGCCTATCAGGGCATAAAGGATGATTTGGGCAAGAGAGGTCAAACACTGGATAGGTTTAAAAAAATTGATGTGAATACTTCAATTCTGGTAAAACTGGTAAAGTCACATATAAGACAGAAACGCTCTCATTTATGTCCCCAGTACTTTTGCACTGTATGAAAGATGACTACTCTTAGCTGAGTAGTCAGGGTGAAAATCTTAAGAAACAGATCTAGTCAAAATAGTAATGCAGCAAGAACATACTTCATTGCGAGATTATAACAAAGGTTATTGGATTATTATTATTAAAGATCAACATTCACTGTTATTCCCTTCCCAACTGTAATGCACAGAATCATTGAATGGTTTAGGTTGGAAGGGAGCTCAAAGATCATCTATTTCCAAACCTCACTGCCATGGCAGAGGCACCTCCCACTAGACCAGGTTGCTCAACGCCTCATCCAACCTGGCCTTCAACACCTCCAGGGATGGAGAGTCCACAGCCTCCCTGGGCAACCTGTTCCAGTGTCTCTCCACCCTCAGAATTTCCTTCTAATTTCCAATCTAAATCTAGCCTCTTCCAGTTTGAACAGAAGCACCTCAGTAATCCAGTAAGCTGGTCCCAGGCACCCACAAATCTGGGTGTTGAACACAGCTGAGAGCTGAGGAACAACTCTCTGCTGCTGTAATAAACTTTACCAGCCAACACTGCCCAGGCGTATCATTATATATGCACATGCACTGCTACATTCTTAAGGCAGAATGAGAAAATAGTGCACTACAACTAAAAAGAAGAAAGGCATTTCAAAATTTCTCTCCGTAGCGGGCAGATGGTACACTGCAACCACAGCTTATTACAACACTCATAATTGTCTCCATTAACTTGTGTTTCCCCATCTGTCTTTTGTATCCACCTGTTTTCTTGTCTTAAACTTGCAACTCTGCCACAGCGTATATGCAGTATGGTAAGTGCATGATGCAATGAAGTCCCAGCCTTTATTCAGAGATTTTTATAATCTATGCTAAACAAAATATAAATTGTATTTAGTCAGGATTGTGTGTGGATTATTTAAAATGTACGTTATTAACATCAATAAATCATGTAGTTTTGTTTTTTTTAAATTTAGTTAGTAAGGGAAATAGATTTTTAGTGTTCCTTTGCCTTCAAATGCAATATTTTTACATTGTATTAATCTATAGAATTGAAGACAGACACTCTCTTCTTTTTATTAACTTGCCTCTCTGCTTTCTCCAACACTACTTGGTATACAGCTTCGCTCATTTCATAAACCTCAAGGATTAGTGTTGGTCCACAGACCAGAACTTGGGAACCAGCAACTTAGATGTATTTTTGAGTTGAAATGGTTCACTAGATTCTACTGGACTCAGCCCAATGCATCCACAGGCAGAAGATTTCTATACGTCTTATAAGCAATGGGAATCTCAATCGCTACAGTAAAGGAAGGCACAGTGAAATATAGTGTTTATTTTTATTCTGCAGGGTCCCCACTGTCAGTGTTGTGATTACAGTAAATGCTCCTCACCTGCAATTTCTCCAGTGTTATTTCTCAGTAGTTGTAGCCTGCAAAGGAAATTCTCATTTACTGTGCCACCGGGTGAGCATGGCTGTGGAGCAGCACATGTCCTTTGTGTTCCAACCTTCTCCTTTACAAGCCCTCATTAGTTGTGTCCTGGATGCTGTACTATATATGAAAATGCAACATCAAATGCAGAATCTTTATGCCCAGATTAGATGCTGCCTTATTGGTGAGCCATTACCAAATCACTCCGCTAAAATATTACTCTACATTGGTGAAATAAAAGATGAAAGCAAGCAATAAATCTGATAGAAAGCATTTATCTGTTGTTTTAATAAGCAGTTAAAATGGAAACTGCATGTGTTAAGCCTTTATACCAGTCTCTTTTTTCAAATGCAAACTGTTAACCTCTAACTGAGGCAAGCTTTATGCTTAAAAATCCATTACTGTCTTTGCCTGTGCATCATTTAATGAAGGTAGTGATAGGGGGGCTATTTACTTGTAATACCTTAGATTTCATTCAAGTTATAGCCATAAAGCAGTTTTTATTCTGATTGCAAATTTAATATCCTACTATTTTCCTCTACAAATTCTTCTTAAAGTAATAAATACTTCAGGAATACCAAAGCTTAAACACTGTAAGATATTGTTTCTTCTGGAGCCTCCAGAGATATATTTCCTAAATAAATAGAAATTTCAATGAAGCTTTACATCAACCCAAAAGGTTTCTGAGAAATTATGTATTCATGAAGGCAGAAATGCAAATTTCAGAAAATGAAGGTTACATAACACAGCAAACAAAAAGCACAGAAGACAAACAGCAAGCTCTGAAAATAAAAGCCATCTGAAAAAAAACCCCAAACAACAACAAAAACAAACAAAAACCACAACAAAAGTATTAATCCAAACAGGCATCTTCTGAAATTCCTTTTCATTCTCTAAAGATCAGTTTACCCCAAAATATTTCATGCATTTCCTTGTTTACTACTTGGGGGGAGGGAGGGAGCAGTGAGGAAGATACAAAGTGAAAGGAGAGATTAAAAACAAAACAAAAAAATTTTAAAAAAAAAGATTTAATTATAAGGTCCAATCAGAAAGGGAACAAAGCTAAGATGCAGCACCACAGAGCAGTAGATCTGTGTTTTGAATCACAGCATTAGCTCATTAGAGACCAAATCAACTTCCACAGACAGTAAATGTGGCAAGAAAAAAGAAAAAAAACAAACTTTTAAAAAGCAACACGGCAGTGCAAAGCTAAACTGTAAAGCAATTTTTACTAAAATACTTTCCAGTTTTATATACAGGAAGGTTATAAAAGAAATGCTAGGCTAAAGATAAACTAATGAGCTCTTTAGAGGCACAGTGACATCAGTGACATCAGCTGGGACAGGAATATATTGAGTATAAGATGACACACCAGTGCAGGTAAAGTTAAAAATATCTATATTAATTGGCAACACAAAGATTCACGATCTGTTAAAAACAGATCAGAATATCTGTCTCTGTGTGTACAGCCAATGACAAAAACGCTTGTTTGTAGCACCTACAATACTATCCTAGTCATTCAGAAGTAATAAAAAAAAAAAAAAAAAAAAAGAAGGAACAAAATAGAGTTTGTCATTATTAAACTACTAAAAAAGTCTTTTCAGGAAAGGAAAGTGAAATTTAAGGACAGAAATCAGGCATATGATAACTAATAAACTCTTCAATGACTATGTAATAAGCAAAATTAGACCATAATTTCTACAGAGGTGGGATGAAGTATATTATGCTATTTGGTGGCTATGTGAAATAAAGAATTATTTATTTACTATGAGAACTAACAGATTATAACTTTCCTACTGAATGTACTTTTCTCAGACTTTGTTTTTTGTATTGGCCATCCTTGGCCATTAATGGTCAATAATGTCTGATATGAAAAGGACATTAAGAAATCTCATTTCCTTTCCCCCAGGCACTACAGAAATCTGACAGCATAAGCAATACACATTCCTGTGGCAACACGCTAGAGAAACAAACCCTAAGTAATAACAGAATTTAAACCTATCAGTTTGCACTTATGGAAAGCAGTTTTATGGGAACTGCAAATACTACCCACAGAGTCAAATTTGGCCTAAAGTCCCTGAATATGGCATTTCATTCTCTCCAAGGAATTGGTCCCTCTGGGCCTACACTTCCTAGATGTAGAGTAACAGTGTCGTGAGCTCCAGCCCATACTGCCTTGGATAATCTAAGCATGGAAAATTAAAGCCCAGAAAGGGCAGGCTGAGAAGGTAAGCAAGTACAGACCAGCTAGAGGACTGATCGGCTTCATTCAGAAAGAGGAGTTGCCAACAAGTGTGAAGTTCTTAAGAATACATATCTTAGCAAAACCAAACCTGTAGGATCACAGTGTTTCCTGAAAAAATGACCATTACAAGACAACTTACTGGGAATCCTACAAGAAAGAGAAACACAGGTCCATGTGAGAAAAAGAAATCATACAAATCAGCACATAGGACTGAAGTCAAACTGATTCCTAGGACTGCAGATAAAGACAGAGTAAGAACAATGCTAGCAGAGTTGTCATGTAGGAAGAATAAAGGATTACAGATGATCTGAACACATTTCCAGAACAATAGAGCGTAGAAACAAATGGAGCCCAAGGAAAATAGAGCAACTATCGCCAGGTGACTCAGTGGGATGAACAGATCTGGAACAACATTTGGTGGAAACAGTAACAGAAGACATAAAAATACAAAATAGGACAAGATTCAGCAGGGGTTGACCAACAATGCCAGGCTAAACCAATATTCTTCAGTTACCAAAGAAATGGTTTTATGAACAGAAATGCAGGAAAACCTGTTCTTCAATAAAGCTTTTGATACAACGCCACATAGAAAATTACTACTGAAGTAGAAGAAGTGACGCTGGTGTAATTTAGTTACAAGTCATCCAGCTATACTGAAGACAGCATGAAGGTGTTACTGCAAGCTTAAGCACAGGACTGCAGAGGAGGTTACACGTCCCTTAAGCACAGCCTAAGAGGCCTGGAGGCAGCACAAGCACCTGATAGCATAAGTAGCCTATGAATGAACCTCTCAAAATAACACCAGCAGCTGCCACTGTGTGATTTGAGACTCCCTAAGCATAAGAGAAAAGAAAAAGCCAAAAATCATCTGAGAAAAGGTAAGGAAATATGGACAGTTGGAGGGAGGAAGGAACTACTGACATGAAACAAAGTCCTATCAGCTTGTTTGTAGTAGGAAAGAACAAAAAAGTGAAAAACCGTAAAAGGTGACAAGAGCAAAGGAACTGCAAAGGCACCTAAAGGAGCTGAATCAGCCTGGCTGGTCACCAGCCATCTCCAGATCCTCAGATGCTCTCGGGATTATCTACCTCCAGCTCAGAATTATCTGTCTCCAATCCAGCTCAGTGAGGTCCTACCAACAGGCTCTACATCGCAGGGCTCCTGCCGGCACAGCCAAGCATACCTCCTGCAGCTGCTTCACCAAGAGGAGACAGCGTTTGCATCCCGCTTGCTCGCTGCTCAGCTGCCCATTACCCACATTTATCATTCTGGCAACAGAAGCATCAGTCTTGGCATCGCTATTTTCAGAATTCTAATTAATTACTTTTTGCACAATGACTACGTCAATGATAATTTCTGAGGAAAAAGAACAGGGAAGCAGCCACAGCCCGGAAAGACCAGGGAAGATTATAAAGGATGAAATACTGTAGGATGAGAGGGCAGACCCCCTTATACGTTGATAAAGAGTTAATTTATAGACAAGAGTGAAGGACATTTTTAACAGTGTAGGAAGGTTGTTAACAGGATCTTCCAAGGATTTCAGCTAGGTTTTATACTGCTCCACACATTCCCAAGAAATGTTGAAGCAAGAGTGAATAACTAGGTTAGAAAAATCTGTAGACAACAAATTTATTGAGAAGGATCACAGTGATACTAAGCAACATAATAATAAAACGTTGCACTGAATTGCAGAAAACACAAAATTATGCCAAAAAATGCCTATACAGCACTATACACATACTTAGGAGTTCTACATTAGCTGTATCACCCACTTAAAGATCTCAAAATCACTGTGTATAATTTTTCAAACATGAGCTAAGCATTTAAGTGGAATCAAAAAGGCAAATAATGCAAGAACAAAATAGAAAACTAAACATTATATATTCATGATACACTCTGCATTCTGATAACTACATCTGCCTTGATCATCTTGCCTCAGAGATATAGACCCTTTGTAAGAGATACAGAAGAAAGCAACACAGATCACCGGAGGTATGGAGTGGCTTCAGTACAGAGCAGCCACAAGCATTAAGTCCTACGAGTTAAATAGACCACAGGAGATGGGGATGTGTAATATAATAAACTCTCTGGAAAACTCTCCTTCACACAACATAGAATCAAACAATATGTCCCTGAAATATGAAGAGTAAATACAAAATTTAAGTCATTTAGATTTAAAAATAAAGCCTGCACAGGAAGAGGTAGATATAAATTAAATCTAAAAAAAACCCAAATAAAATAAAAAATAAATGAAGCTGTAAACAAGAAGCCATTTTAAATCATTACATAAGTAAAAATATGACTTCCCAAATAATAATTCACACAAGAAGACTAAGCCTGTCCTAAGATGGACCTGGGAGGAAAAAAAGGAGGGGAGGGGGAAGATGTTCATGCTTCTATATGCAATCATAGAAACCTCAATCCCGAAACCCAACAGTCCATTCCAAGACCTTGTGTTCCTAAAAAAAAAAAGTTCGTAAAGAAAAAGTTGTAAATACATGAACCTCGACAAAATACAAGGAAGGAGTTAAAAGAAAACTTTCAGATGAAGGAGAAATTTTGAAGGCCTGTACAGTGACAAATATCCTGGTGGCATACAGGATTCAGTGTGACCTTGCTGAAATAATAGTTACATTCAGGAAGAGAGATAAGGATACAAAGACTTGATAAACCCAATATCGTTTCAACACAGATCTGATACTAGATTCTTCTTGCCTTCTAGCTGTATTCTGGAAATACAGGGGGTTTATACAGTAAATTTCATCTGTAGAACTATTAAGTTCAAACTATGCTATTTTATAAACTGCATCAGATATAGCTAATAACATTTAAAATTTTGTGTTGCTGTCCAGAGGCAAAGATTTAATTTCTCCCTTCCCTCCAGTGACATATACTTCAAGAAGGAACAGAGAAGTGGTATCACCTGCTTTATCTTCCCCATGGAAGTTGGGGCAGATTGTAGTGTTAGAGAAGACCTTAAAGGGTTCTCCAAATTTTTAATACTACAATTGCCATGCAGTCTGAAGGTGCTGGCTTCAGAAACTTTCCCTGTTTTGTCCCTATCACCAGCACTGACAAACAGTCCTGAACAAAGTCCAAACACTTGACCCAACTTGATACCTTTACTTGATCCCAAGAAACCCTGAAGTAAAATACTGAAACCAACCGTTTAGCTCCCAGAATCCCATTACTGGCTAACTTTGCAGCCAATCCCTATTTGGCTAACACCACCAGGCAATGTCAGCTCCACACTTGGAAAGCCACACATCTGGAAAAATACCAATGTTTCATACTGGTGTGGAGGCTTAAATTCCATTAAATACACAAGTGCAGATTGTTCAAGGTTAACCACACACTGTAAGACCCAGTTTTGGATGTACTGATTGGGGCTGGGCACGCTGTGAAATCATTTTTTGTTCATGACCCCAGCCTTTTGTTTTAAGAGCTTCCATGTTTTATCATCCAAATGGAAGCACAGAATTTCAACTGAACATCTAATAGGAGCATTTGAAACATTCATAAGTAAATTAGAGCTAGCAATTATAAATCCCTGTGTCCTTTAAATGAGAAGTCACATTACAGTAACATCTCAATATCAAAAATGAGAACTGCATTATGCACTGCATAAACAGGCAGTGAAAACACTGACCTTGTGAGAGCAAACAGTATGTTTAGAAGTCACTATGTCCCACTGTTTGAAGTAATCTCATAAGGCAAAGACTAAAGAGAGTACTAAGTCATGAAAGGGTTCCCTGAAGCCTGTCCAAGCACAGTGCGCTCCTCTGTTTGCAGGGAAAGGAAGAGAATCTGGTCCTGCAGAATGCAGCTATGACACCAAGCTGAATAGGATAATGGTCACAGTTGGTTTCAGTGCAAGACATACATTACAAAGTGTCTGCTGTTAATCATCAATACTGGGACATCTCTCCATCCTGAATGTCTTCCTTAATCACTACCAGGACTATACTGGGTCAGAGGAACCAGACTGTAACACTTACTGACATACAAACTGCTCACTAGAAGCATGTGCACACACATTTGTGGTTATGCATATATACATATTCATCTAATTTATACCCTGCTAAGAATAAAAATAAATTGATATGGTAGATCACAGGCATTTTGTGCTGAATAAACACCAGTGACAATTAGTAATAAGTAGAAAGGAAAGTTACACAAGAAAAAAAATGCATACTTAGAAAGACATTTTCTAAACTAAGCCACATAATATACCATCAGCATTACAGGGCGTGTCTCTAGTGATGTTTTGTTTTGCATTAAAGGATGCTTTTGAAATTATTCTCCTGACTATTCCTACCTAACATGTTTTGGTGGGTACACTAGAGCAGTCTCAGAGCAGATGAAATGGGTTCCCTTTGGATGAAACAAGACTTGCAGATGCACTCCAGGAGTGCATCTTCCATGCTCTGACTGCTTATGGGCAGTCAGTCTGCAGGAATAGGCAAGATCAACTCCGAAATAAAACCTTGTGTGTGAAGTGTAGACATAGGGTTTGCTCTGCAGATCCACTCTTACTGCATTGCACTGCTCGCCTCTGCAGTCACAAACAGATGATTCTGTACTTCCACTCTATCAAGAAGAAAGAACAGAAGCCAATAGATTTCACAGATTTTAAGTGTCTTGCCAGTTCATACGTCCCCGCTTCTCCCCTCACAGTGCCAGCTTGGTATAGTCTCTTACAGAACACAGCTCGCCTATGTGCTCTCACATATGGGAGAAAGTGTTAACATACTGATCTATATTTTAGTGGAAACAATCATTTAAGGGCTAGAGACCACTGACAGCATCACGCAGTATTTGCTAGCTAAATTCAGGTGCACACTAAAAAAAGCTTTGCAACATGCTGACAAAGATTCTTCTTCCAACTGCAACATTAATTCCCATGAAACTAATCAATAATCACTTAGCTCATCATAAAATTCACCCTATGCACAAGAACTAGACCTGCTGAACTCACTAGTAGCATACACCAAATAAAACAGGATCAGAGGATTTTGCAGAAACAAAGGCAACACACTAGAGGTAGAATTTATTCATATGTGAATGAGACACATCTGTCTTATTGGGATGAGACTGAGGGGTGACCTTATTAATGTTTATAAATACATTAAGGGAGAGTGTCAGGAGGATGGAGCCAGGCTCTTTTCGGTGGTGTCTAATGATAGGACAAGGGGCAATGGGTATAAGCTGGAACATAAGAGGTTCCAACTAAATATGAGAAGAAACTTCTTCACAGTGAGGGTGACAGAGCACTGGAACAGGCTGCCCAGGGAGGTTGTGGAGTCTCCTTCTCTGGAGACGTTTAAAGACCGCCTGGACGTGTTCCTGTGCAACGTGGTCTAGGTGATCCTGCTCCGGCGAGGGGATTGGACTAGATGATCTTTCGAGGTCCCTTCCAATCCCTAACATTCTGTGATTCCATGATTCCGTGATGTTCTGTCAGAAAGGCTGATAATGATATATCCAGAACTGAACAAACTATGTTAGGACATGCCCTTATTAGCTCTCAATTAAGCAGGTTCCTGATGTGGTAAATCATTCTCAAGAAAATAAAGCACTCCTGGAACAGGCATAGAATGAATGCAGAATGTTCTACGGATTTGATGCTTAAAAGTGTCATTTTTCCTAATGCAAAGAGGGAAGAGCATTTCAGGTTATTAAAACTCCTGGTGTGTTTTCTATGGGCACAGTGTGCCTTTGTCAGACTCCTACTCTTTCATTTATATTTTGTCTATTGAAAACATGTCATATATGATTCTATGATATAGTCAATCAGAAAAGATAATTCAAATTAAATATTTTAAAGCTTAATCTAATTACACATGAGCATTCTGTAATGGGGAACAGCCAGATAAGTACTGGCCTCTAGAATCTACTTGTACAATCAATGACTCCTATCCTATACGTTAAACGTACTTCTGTTAAAGTTCATGAAATGCATGATAGAACTTTATAACCTTGCAGAGATTGAAAGTTGTGTCCCTATCTGTGAAAATGCTTGGCACTATGTAAAACAGAAGGCACTAGTCCAGACCTCTCAACAGACTTCTCTCCCAGTGAATGAGGCCAACAAAATATGCAATAACTGATGCTTCTTGCACAAGGGACACAAAAGAAGCACTGGGTGAGAGCTGAGCTGGCTTCTCACCAACTCCCACAGAGCTCTAGGCTCACACCACACTCCTTTTCTTTTTCTCCTGTCTCCCACCACCCCAAGGGATGTGGCTTGCACATTGTGATAGGGTGACCTAGAAAGCACACAGTGCACTCCTGCAGAAGGCACACAAATTTTAGCTGCAGAGAAATATGAGGTGGACATCAGCCAGTTAAGTCTCATGCAAGACATGGGCAACTTTGACAGCTCAATACTTAAGTTAATCTTAACTCCTTTTTAAGCTGAGAGGATGATCAGTGTAAGGGTTCAGAAAAAGAATGTCAGGGTTTTTTGCTTTCGTTTCTAAGAAAGCAAAACTCAAATTACGCAGCCAATCTGCAAACTGAGCAAAACACTTGAGCTATGTATCAGGTCTTGACCAACAAAAACATCACTTAGCTTTTATAATACATACGTCTATATCAGTACAAATAATTTCCTCTTGACAAAAAAAAATAGCAAGAAAAAGAACCTTTTTTAAAACACATTAAAAGATCCAGGGTGATGAGGGAAAACTAGGTCCACAAAAGCTCCAGTTTTTCTTTAATATCTTCTGAAATACCAGTAACTCCTACTCAAAACAATTTTCATTAAGTATTCACATTTTCATCAAATAAAGAAAGCATCATAAGTATTTTTCACTTCAGTTTTGTCTGCAGTTAAACTTTCAACCATCTCATTTAATATCACCCAAGTTATCAAAATTTATGAGTGGAAAAGGCCCCAAATTAAATATGTATTCTAATAAACAGCAGCAAATTGCTTGCAACGACACTGGCACAGGAAATGCAAACAAGTTACCTACTTTCATTCACACAAAAGATTATTCCACTACTTCTTAAATATATACAGCTAAAGGCAATTGAAATAAATTGTCTCATCCATATCTCAAGGTTCATTACAGGGGACGGGAGGAGGTTTGAAAACCAGAATAGCATTTTAACACAGCAGTTCTTGGTCTGCAATGAACTTCAAGATCAGGGGATTTCTCTAAGGACCACTCTGACTCCAGCATTTAAATTCTATGAAAACAAAGACATCGTTCAAAGGAATAGAGATTGCACTGGGTGCTCCGAAAACACGACCAGACCTATGTGATTCCATGTAGTAGCTTTAAGTATCCCTCTAAAGCACTAAAAGTACCACTTGAAAAACCCCTCAAAACAAGTACAGCAGCACTTATAAAGCAAAATTCGCCTTCAAAGTTAGGCATAGTATGAGGCTCTTGACTTGGTTCCTAGTTTGCTGACTCAACACAGGGACAGGCAAGTCAATGGCAAGATGAAGTCTCAGTATTCTGCTGAATCAGCACACCACTGACCTGGAAATCAACACAGATCAAGGCAAGCATTTTGTTCTAATTGTTATATGAAATAAAGGATAGTGACGGAGACTAAGTTATGCTGTTTAAGACCAAAGGGAAAATTCACCACAGATAGAAAGAAAAATGTCTTCAGACCATATTTTAATGATAAACCATTCCTTCAAGCTCACTCAACAAAATTAACTTCCCAGATTTGGTCATGAGTACTTCAGGTTTTCCCAACCACCATTCTACAGAGTCACGTCTGGCACTAGGAACTGTATGTGGTGTACGGAACAAGCAAATCATTCTAGTGTGATGTTCAAATCTGTACAATCTCTGGAAATCCAAAGAAAGTCCCTTTTTTTTTTTTAAAGATCATTTGCACCCGTATAATTCAAAGCAGTATATTTAAGAAGAATAAAGATAGTACAGGGATGAAGACTCTTTTTAAAAGTTGTAACAGTTTCCTTAAACATTCTTTATTTAAACAGCTTCAAAACAATTTTGAAATTTACCTATTCCTATTATTCCTAACATCTTTGAAAGAGCACAAATTAGTTCTGTTGGTGTTTTCATAATGAAAAGCACTAAAAGAATACAACATTTTCTACCCTATATTAGGGGCAGTCTGGTAATTCTGAACTTTTCTGCAAGATCTCTTTTTTTTTTTAAATAAACTTTTTCCCAAAAAAATCTCCTGAAGGCAGCACAGTATCAAGCCATATGGGAAAAATTACAACCTCAAGAGGCAAAACTCTGGTCTCTAACTTTTAAATCTACAGTCTCGACTCCAACATTTGCATCTAAACCAGTATGCACAGTTGTCTGCACCAGTTTCAATTTTCACTTGAAATGACACAAAGTCATGAAAATGAGAGCAAAACAGTAACCCAAAGAACCCATCCTAGAACTCTTCTGAAACCAGCAGCAGTATTTGTTTTTTGCCTGCCCCACTGCAATAGATGAAATGAAGGATTAAGTAACTCTAGAGAAAGCCCAGGTGTCAGGCTTGGTCATGTCTTCTTATCAGGCTCTTAATGACTGGGGACAGTGGTGGCTCAGTTTAGGACAATTTCAGGTTGACTGTGCTGCCTGCCATGTTCATGCCATATTAATGTATAAAGCTGTTCAAGCATCAGCTCTGGAATTTTTTGTAGAGTAGAACCATAAGTTTTTTGGCTTATCAAAGCATATCACTTCAACCTGAAGTGCCATTCCAGAATAGGCATGATCAGGAGCTGTCTGCGGGTCACATCAAGCATCCAGCAGTACTGGCTGTGTTGCAAGCTAAGGTCATTGCACTGAGCAGCTGATGCCTGGGAGCCCTGACTACACTTTGGGATGCTCCCAATACTCCTCAGTTTGCATACCTGTTCATCAGGGATATTACTTACCAACCAGTCACATAACCGCATTCAAAGAGAATCACAGGAGGACCATGAAAGATCATCTGGTCCAACCTTTCATGGGAAAGGGAGCCTAGATGAGTTTATCTAGCACCCTGTCCCAGTCACATCTTGAGGTGAGGTTGTTCCAGTGATTGATTGTTCTCCAGATTGCTTGTTCTCAAAATACATATTTTTTAAAATATTTTATCTTGATACTGTGCAGCTCTGAGAATTCCACCAGAGACCAAGCAAGTGCTTAAAAGAATGACAGCCTTTGTCCTAAAGATCCTGCTGTCTAGGAGACAGAACACCAGGCAAGCCTTATCTATGCAAGCAAACAGGCAGAGTTCGAAGCTCCTCCTGCTGCAAACATTTCCATGCTGAAACCAAGGCAGTCTTATTTGACATACTACAATCCTGTTGAGTGCATTGCAACAGTTAATCAAAGCTGTCCATTTCACTGGCACAGAACTGAAAACTACTCCAGCAATAATCTGACATGTTAATTCAGGGCATAACAGCACCACATTTTCAAATAAGAAAACATTCAACAAATATAAATTGTTAAAACACTTCTGTGACACCTATGCAAATATTTCATAATGTGTGAAGAGACCAGAGATAATTATGGTTTGAATCATTATCACAAAGTCAATATAAACCACCAACTATTTTATAGTATCTTTTGAAAAGCCTTTCATTAATTTAAGTTTCAACAAATGGCCAAAAGTCTAAGAAGTTAGGCACACTTGCAGTCTGGATAAGCACGCAAAATATATCACAGAGTATAGCAACAAAACTGTTCCAAAATACCAAGTCCTAAGTTTCCACTCATCATTTTAATTACACAGTATTAATAAAATTATAATTTCAAACTCTAAGAACACAATCCAGTGTTGACTCTGAATAACATTTCAGCTATTCCACAAATTAAAATCTGCTTTTTAAGCTATGACAAATATTTTTTTAGAATAATGAAGGGTTTGAAACAAATCTTTTTTTGTCTCTAGAGCTCATTTATCTATACCAGTCAACACTTGAAAAAAAAATACTTGTACCGAAAGCCCTTTTATACTTTTTGTTAAAAGATAACAAAAAACAGACACTTGCTGCTGAGACGTCCTAGACAAATGTTAAAGTGCTATTTTGAGCACATACTGGCATCCCAACAATTCAGGCTAGAGTAATTTTCCATCTCCGAATAAAGAGGGAAGATTTTTGATATACCTATTTTATAACTGTGCTTATCAGAAAATCATTTTTATTTTGGGGCGAGACAGTCATTCACAAACTTTGGTCAACCTTACCATTGTGTGGCCCTCGAATGGTAGTGTAACATAATGGGAGGCCTTTGACAGGGGACATCAAAACAAGAAACTGGAAACAACAATATAAAGACTTAAAGGAAAGTTTACTTCTGATTTTCATAGACTTTTACCAAGTCAATTTAGTCTATGAGTCCCCTCTTTAAAGAGCACACAGAAGCTTTCTACTTGATGAGGATGATGTATTGAATGTTTTCATTCTGCCATTCCAAGAAACACCATCAAGCATAAAAGCTTTTTTCCTCCACACAAATTTGAGTGGTTCAAGTAAATGTGGGTTGTGAAACAGATTAAAACAAGCCAGTGCAAATAACACCTGTCCAATTTAATTGTGATTCATTTTGGTTTATTTTACATGGAAAATCAATCATCTGTATACTCTGAGGTTAAAACCACATGTAATTTATACTGTGCTCACAAATCTCTTTACACCTGGATTTAAATCTTTGAAATCACCTTACTCTTCACAAAACAGTACTAGTATAGCTTGCTTTTCAATCCACTCCAGACAACTGATGGGACTGGGCACTCACTGCTCACAGGAAAACTTACTCTTTCTGCCTTTTCCTGCCAGTGCTGTGCAACAGCCACAAGCCAATCTGCCTTAGCCTTTCACTGGAACCTTTTTCAATATCTAATTTGTAAATGGATCAGCTGTCAGCACTGAAAACAGCATTAGAAATTACTGCTATTCCTCTTGAGAATACCACTTAATAAGCTTATGCAAATTATGTACCTTTTATTTACTGCCCTAGCCAAATCTAAAGGGAACATGTTGTCAGGAACAGCTCCTTTCCCCAATCACATGCTCATCCCGCTCATTAGGATGCTTGAGCACAGCACTTAAATTGTCATTCAAGAAATAATAAAAGCATCTCTTGGGATGTATCGCCAAGACAAGTATACTGATGGAATCTTAGTAAACTACAAAATTACAAACTCAATTATTTGTTAAAAACCTGCACGAGCTAAGTGCTTTTGAACTTTTGGGTTATTTGAAGTACATCTTCACACTCAAGTGAATGCAATGAAATGTACCAGTACCTACTGCAAGCTGGCTGCATTGAGAAGCATTTCTGAGATGACAATCACCACACATTTGGTTACGCATATGTATTTTATACATTACTTTTAAACTTTTCTGTTTCAGATATAAGTACCATTTCAAAAGCATGGGGCACGGGTCAGATGTGCTGAACAAGGTTAAGGTACAAGTTCATGCAATAAGAATAAACACTTTTTGAGAAAGTCTAGAGATCTGGGCTGTGCTTTTTAGTGTTTTGATGCTGTTTAGAGAGAGAGAGAAGCTTTCAAATTTCAACCTACCTACACATGAGCATATTTTGCTTGAGTACTGGAAGCGTTAGCAAAAGTGAATGCATATGCAGTGGTTTGTCAGTCTCAGAATTTAAGTATATATTTAAGACAAGATTCCTTTCCCAATTGATTCCAGTTGCCAAGGTCAAGGTATTAGTTTCATTTGACAAATAAGTTGCAATACTTCAGCCTGTGTCCCAGAGCTGGCTCAAGCTTAACGATGAGTGCAACATTTTCATAAAGCTTCCCATAAAAACAACTAGTCCTATGAAGCTATCAGGTTTTGCCTTTATGTAGGGAAGGGAAGGATTCCAAAGATTTGCATATATATAGCTACTGCCAAAGTAAATCATCTATTTATATTTTAAACTTCATCTCCTCACTCTGTGCATATCAGGTACCTTTTCTCACAGCTATGAATTTATTCAGGGTTTCATGTCAAATACTATGTTCATAATGACTTTACCAGGAAAAGCTACAAGCACTAGTGTACGAAGTCACCTTTCCCGTGGACTACAACTCTCCTAAGGGCAAGTCTGAGTGTGCCACTATTAACTACTGAGTTATATGGCCTTTTTGGCACTAAATCTGTTTGCTTTCAGAAGGGGTGAGAGAAACACAAAAAGGTTGTTTTAAAGCAGCATTTCAAGAGGATATATTCATGGTCTTCAGCAGAACGGCACAGAGCAAGACTAAATTCTAGCACCTCCACTTTCCAGTTCCCTGCTTGCTCTCTCACAACACAAAGAAACAGAAGCTCCCTTTATGACTCCATTCTTTATAATTTTAATCAACCACTGTGAAATGAGACTCTTCTGTGAATTAAGTGAAGGGAGAACAGCCTCCCTTCCACACTCTGGGTATCCTGAGGAGGCAGATGCATGAGATGTTCTGTGTGTGACCTTAGCTTGGTTGTATCACTTGATTTTTGTACTACTTCCTCATTGAAAAAGAAAGTATTGAATCCACTCAGACATAGAACAGGAATGTTTTTGTTGAGTGTTATGCCTCCTCTATCTTGCTGCCAAAAGTAACATCCCACAGGAATACAGATGTGTAAGCAGGTACCATATAATACAAAAAAATCTCCAGCTAACAAAGGATGCTGACTTCAGATGTTTGCCAGAAAAAAAATCCTTTCTTTTAAAAAAGAGAAACCTGCTCAAAATGAAGGAAAAAATGCTGAGCATTTGGAGTTAGAGGAAATCTATAGCTCTAGCTAACACAAAACTATGGAGGTAAACAGGAAAGAAGCTTCTGTTTTCCATAAAAAAAAAAAAAAACCCCAAACAAAAATAATGTCTTCATTCTCCCTTGCTTGTGGCTGACTTGTATAAAAAAAAAAAAAAAAAGAAGAAGCATAATTATTTCTAGGGCATTTACTGCAAATAAATTTTGTCATGTGAACAGTCACTGATGCGATGTTACTTTAATGTTTATACTTTTGTTCTAATAAAAACCTCTGGTCTTGCTTCATGACTTTTTAATTCAAATAAATCACTTTCACATTCTACTACTCTACTACTTATTCCCCTAAATTAAGATGTGAAGCTGAAAATTGTATCTTAAGATTGTTTTAGGAAAACTAAATAACTAGTCAACAATGAACTGTTAACTAAAGAGCAGCTTCTTAAAAGAATAGCTCATGCGTGCCTCTTTTTCCCAAGGGCAAATTCAGACTGCAGTCCTTCCAGTATCAGATGGAGATACGTACAGGTTTGTTCACTAAAACAGTCTAGATCTTAAGCTTTGAATTTTCATTCCTGGAAAATTCTTTAGTTAACTCGTGCCAATTTATTTCCTATCTCCAGCTGCCAGAGTTTGTCTAGGGTTCTAGCAGATCTAATTCATTTTATTCTAGGCTTTAATTTATTAAAAGGTACAATATTACCTTTTGTGTTCTGAATACACATGGATATATGCAGAATTATAAACTGAAGGAGGTCCAGAATATTTTAATGCAAACTGAGCAGAATATACCTTGTAAGAATATCCACCGATTTGTGATGCTGGAGAATGTTCTTCTTGCAGGGGACTTCAGACTTCAATGTGTAGAATCATAGAATCACTTGGGTTAGAAAAGACCCTTAAGATCATTGAGTCCAACCATAAATCCAGCACTGCCAAGTCCACCACTAAACCACGTCACTAGAGTGCCACATCTATGCCTCTTTTAAACACCTCCAGGGATGGTGACCCAACTACTTCCCTGTTCCAGTGCTTGGTAACCCTTTCCATGAAGAAATTTTTCCTAATATATGATATAAACATCCATGACACAATCTGAGACCATTTTCTCTTGTCCTATCACTAGCTACTTGGTTGAACAGATCGATGCCCACCTCTCTACAACCTCCTTTCAGATAGTTGTAGAGATCAAGAAGGTCTCCCCTGAGCCTCCTTTTCTCCAGGCTAAACAACCCCAGTTCCCTCAGCCACTGTGAGAACACTAAGGCCAAAAGTTTTATGGTTTATGCAGTATAACCTTCAATGACTCCTTTATCAAAATGAAAGAAGCATCAACATTACCAGAAAAAATGATTACACTGTTAAAAGTAATGTAATTTTCTCACATCAAGCTACAAAATTCCCAGAAACTCGCCCTTTAAAGGTACTATTTTGTAACAATTTTATTTTCATTTGCTGATGAATTTGTTTTGTCTCTATTGAGAAACAATTATAGGAAGCTCACAGAAGAGAGACTGAAAGGGCAATGAACATTTAAAATAACAAATATGCAGAGAAAATAAAAACATTAAGAAACGTTGCCCTTAAAAAGAAGAAATGTCTTAAAAATACATATAGTAAGTTCAGAGACGCACTCTGTTTCATAATACAAGAACAAGGCAATATATGAAATTAAGAAGTCACCACTGAACTAGAAGAGGCAGGAGATTGTTTTTCATATAATACATAATTAGATTGTGAAACTCATGCTCAGGTAGTAATGGATATCAAGAATTTGGTTTGATCAAAAATGCATTACACTTTACAGAACTACAGGATATTTGGATATAGTAATATCTCCTAACAGAAAAAAAAAATCTGAAAAGGGCATTTGTTCAATCTCCTTCTCTCCATACTTATTTCTAAGTAATACAGATAAAAATGACTGCTCTGGAATTCTTGTGGAATCAAACAGGATTTTTCAGCAAAACACTTTTCTTGAAAATGGTTTTTGAGAGACTTCCTTCATATCAGAGTAGTGTAGAGGAAAGAACTCTCCAATTTAAGAATATCATCAGATGCTGGGTTTTGATGGTTTTTTTTTTTTTATTAAATAGAAAGTCTTCCCCAATAGAAATATTAGTTTTTACCATGTCCACTGAAACCACCCAGGTCTGAAATGTGGCGGCTGCCACCACTGGCCACGGAATGCAATGCAGCCAGCACAGATGTACTATCTAGTAAAACATGGAGGGTTTATGACATAACTTACATATCTTCCATTACTGTAACCATGTGAGCACTCCAAAAATAACTATGATTTATCCTCTCAAAAATACACTATCTTCTTTCCACAGGTGAGTAAAGATAAATAATTTATACATGTACAACTGTAAATCTGTGAATGCACTTACAGAAATAACTATTTAAGTTAAGCACACATATTAAATGCTTTGCAAAAGGGCCAGAAAGATTTGGTGACCTGCCTCAGGCCATGCAGAAAGATACAAAACAATTCCTAAAGCAAACTTTCTCTTCTTATGAAGTAAGCAGATACTTCTTCTCAGCTTCGGAGTCTATGCAGAAAATTTCACCCACCTTAACCTATGTAGTATCTCAGTGCTGTTAAAACACTGAAAAAGAGAAATATCCTATTTCATAGCTTCAAGAACTGCTGAAAAAACACATTTCTTAATGCAGGACTTTGCCGCACTCGGTCTGGCAACGTCTATGTGGAGTGTAAGGGAAACTGCTTCTGCCTCAGTGTTTTCTCATTCTGTGCTGAGCAACCATTAAAAAAAAAAAAAAAAAA
>VYZX01020650.1:12678-23907 GCA_013401335.1 Brachypteracias leptosomus | reverse complement strand
TTTTTTCCCCCCTTAGACAGCATGAAAAATGATCTCTCCTGTTGTCTGCCACTCATCACTCTGCCTACAGCAGTCAGCCGTCAAATCCAGGTCTGGGAGAGCTGGCACATTGCTCTGGCTATGCAGCTGGGATTAGCAATACTTCTCAATTTGAATCTCAAGAGGGAGTTCTTGGGTAAGTTTTCTGGTTGTTCAGGGGGGTTTTTGGTGGTTGGTTGGTTGAAGATTCTTTCAAAAACTTTGAAGTGCTTTCATCAACAATCCATATATTAGAAAAGCCTAATTAGTCTAGACACAGTATTTAGAAGTGCCACCTGTTATGTATGCAGCTAGCCACCAAAGCTTTCCAATACAGGCGCAGCCCGTTCAGATCTTAGAATTCATTTATTCATTAACAATTTGGGGGGTTGCCAACCCAATATTAAAAGTGACAGATGTTCACAAAATAATGTCTGACAACTGCAGAAGCTTTCTGATAAAACAGAAGTAGGTTTCACTCGCTTAACTGGCATTAGCATATCCAACACAAAATACGAATACAAGAAAAAGGTGAAGCATTAACAACTCATACATTTTCAATTAACCTGTACCCCAGAAGAATGCTCCACTGGTAAACTCCCATTTTTGTACATGCATCAGAGTGCTTCTACCTTTCCTCCTAAAATCTACTATTTGTCATATATGTTTACTTACATTATTTTTATATATGCTTTTTGGCTGAGCAATTGCTACTCTAAAATTCGCCTAGAACAAAAAAAAAAAACAAAAAAACCCAATCCCTTCCCTTCCTGTAACTACTCAGAGTTAACATTAAACAATAGTTAGGTGATTTCTGCCAATCCTGGTGCACACGGGGCATCCGCCAAAGTTCAAGCTGCTAACCATAACCACATACACTAAAGGAAATCACGTAGGCTGAATAACATGAAAGGGGTGACTTGGATTTTCTCAAGTCTAGCTCCTCATTACCATACACAGCTGTAACACAAACTCTCTCTCTTTAGCATCTCAACCTACACCTGAAGGCAAACAGGATTGTGCACATTACAATTATTCCTGAAAAGTGGTTCTGGAATTTCTACTGCTGTTCCCTGAGATGAATAGGAAATCTTCACATCCAGCCTTGATTACATACAAAAATAAGCTCAAGATGGTATCAACTTATTTTCTTTCCTGAAAATCTGAAGACCAGCATTTCAATCTAAATAGAAAACTGGGAAAACCAGCAGATTTCTCTTTCTGCACAAATAAAACTGATTGGTGAAAAATTCTCTCCCAAGGCAGCTAAGTCCTGCATTTGTGATAGTCGGCACTAACAAAATAAAAAACACACAAAGGAAGGAAGAGAGAAGGAAACATGAAATGAGGCACAGCTCCTGTACAGAAGTAAGTTTGTCCTTTAACCATCATATAAAAGATCTTCAATACCAAAATTGCCCAAAAGAGGGTCTACCTTGCTGCTCTGTAGCCTTTGTTACTTGCCTTCTAAAACAGGGCATCTTCCAGAAGATCACAAAACAAAACATGGAAAAAATCCTATTATGAGCTGGTACTCCTACCTGAGCCTGTAAGAAATACCACAAAAATTAAAATGTTAAACATTAGATTCTTGCTACTTGCATTAGCAAAATGAACCCAGCATAAAACATGCTGAGTTTAGGGACTCAACGATAAGATTTCTTGGGAAAGATGATGGAGGCAGAAGTATTTTGGCAGCATCACACATCCACACACACATATATGAATTTCATATATATGAAATTATATAAAAGATTCGTTTATATATATTTAATACATTTTATCTTTATATATTATATACATACAGTCTGTATACCTAAAACATATATACATAAAATATTTAACTCTTATAACTTTCTTTTTTTTTTTTCTTAAAAGAAGTTTAAGACGACCCCAACCTGTCACACAACTTAGTCATGCACTAAATCCCGAGTGGCTTGTAGCTTAGTAAGTTAGTAAATTAACTCAAGTGAAAAGAAAACAGGGTCAATTCCAATTCATCTCTGATCTACTTGCTGACCTTATCCTTATGACAACTATAAATTTAAACTATATTATCCTTGCAATCCTATTAAAGTACATGAAGGATGCAATTTCATCAGATAGAGTCTGACATTCAGATGCCCCAGGTCTCACAACACAAGCACTGAATTCCTATTTCGTACCAAGTCCTCTTAGGCCATGAGCACAGTGAGTGCAGTAGCTGTACAATCCAGCAGGATCTCAGGAAGGACATTTGGAAGAAGTAGATGATAGATAGCCCTAAACTGCTCCTGTTGATAGATTTCAGCCCTTCGGCTGAAGGTAAGAGAATGGCAAAAGTCTCAAGACAGTGAAACTCTGTTATAATTCATTGATCTAGGCAGGACAGGAAGTCTTGCTCTCAGAGCACTCCAAAGATAAAAGCCAGAGCTTTTTCTTGTTAAGATATACAAAAAGAATAAATAAAAAAGGAAAGGTTAAGTTCAAAAAGCCTGAATGCACTGTTCATACTCGCATTACAGGTTATCATGAGACAAAAGCTTTGACCTTCAACAGTTTTCCACTGGTTTTGCAAACACAAGCAACAGGGGCTACAGACACCCCATTCAAGAACGCCAGACATTCCTGTACGTAGGACTGCCCAAAGAATTTTAAGCAACCTATGTGCAACAAAAAAAGGAGTATTTTTACATAGCATGGAAAATAAACTCATAGCATTTGCTCAGAGTAAACAAACCAAATACAGAAAAACAAACTGGTTACAGGTTCCCAGGTGAAAGTAATAACCCGAGCTTCTCCCACCACATTAAATTTCCTTAACGGTTATATGATCTCTCATGACTGAAGGACTTCATTCACCCTACGTTAATGTCATCACGCTCAAACACATAGCTATACTCATGAAAAACTTCATGTCACCCATATCGAAACAATTGGGTTTGTTGTTATCCTGAGCCACCTCATTAAACATTCCCAAGGTAAACCCTGGTCCCTGACATCTATAAAGACACTTCTGAGCTTTGAGAGCTTCGCACCTCTTTGCAAACACACTCACAGCTTCCAGCAACATATGGCACTTTTTCCGTGACTCACAAATGCCCACCACATTTCAGAGAGGATGAAATTCTAAAGGAAATTGATCAAAAGCACTGCAGAAAATGAACACTATGAAAGTCTGGGTTTACTCCTGAAAAAAAATTTAGTAGATGTGGCATTTGGAAATTAAATACTCATATTTCACTGATTTTGTAGCAACATTAGCCTAGCTTCCAATTTTCCTTGCCCCTTACCACCCCAAACTGGAATATTACTCTCCTCCCTTTTCTTTGGGCATGCACACACTCCATTTTTTGAAAGCCAATCTGAGACACACTTTTTCACACACACTATTCCCTATGGTCCTTTTGCCCATCTACCGAGCTTTAGGCTACATGGCAACCCAAGTCTCCTGAAACTCTACACAAGCATTACTGAAGACTATCTGAAATAAATACAAGGAAAAGAACACTTTGATTAATAATCTAGATTTAAAAGTTTGTATATTTAATATAAACACTAATCTGCTGAATATGTACCTCTATAAAACTTCTGTCTGAATTTATATTTAATTTAGTTTTGATTAAAATACTTTAATGTAGAACTGAGCCTTCCTGCTGCAAAAATGAGAACTAATTTAGTTGGGAACATGTCTTTTAGAAGCACTGCATTTCTCAGATTAATAACTGAGAAGAAGAGCTAATAATTCTTTAGCTGTAAAAGCTTTATTTGGACACAGTTATGAAGTGGATAAAAATTGCTTTTCCTAATTTTTGTGGATTTGACCTATCTTCCTCCTTACATTCGGACTTGAGAGCTAGAAGCAACAGTACAACTACTTATTCCTCCAGTTTAAATGCTAAATTCCTTGCCATTAATTCCTTATCTAAATGGGTGAGTATCCTCAGTCACCATATAACCCACCAGGAAGCAAAGTCACTCCTTCAGGAGAGGTGGAATGTTGCAGCACTTTGGTCCTGAAAAAAAACTAATGCAGCAGACAGAGATGAGACACAAGGAAGCACAGATGTCTCCTGTCAGGTCAGCTCAACCCCTTTAATGGAAGAGGCCAAGTGCCAGTTTCAGCACTTCCACCTTGGGCCATGTGGAAGCAGCTGTGACTTGCTGAAGGAAGCCCCAGCCCTGCCCACAGGAGACCCTGGCAGCAGCAGCCGTCTGCAGCCATAGCAACACAGCTCCCCACCACCCATCCCGTGCCCATATGCCCTCCCATAGGGACACAGCCACAGACCCATCCAGTTAAAGACAAGCAACTGGGAAAAACTCATTTCCAGTCTGTCACCTGCTTTATGCCCACAAAACTCAAGCACCCTGAAAAACCTTTTCCCTAAGCCCCTTCTCCTTCACCATGAGGTGACAGTATCTTCTTAGAGATTCCTCCTACCTAGCTGATATATCAGCTGCTGTATCAACGTGGTAGTAAGATCTCGCACCAGCAGAGAACATGCTCTTTCTAGATTCCCTCCTAACATTCAGAGGCAACAAAATCATAACACAAAATTTACTTTACATCTTTTTCAAGGACATATCTGAGGAATTGTCTGCCTCTGTAAGTACGATGATCAAGAAGTTCCATTACAAAAGAATATGCTGCCAGGGAAAGGAAACCAGAGATGCTTGTACAGCCATGCAGGCAAGAAATTCATGTAGCCAAAGACCCACAGAAAAAGGACTACAAGTGAAATCAGTTTTCAACTACATCAGTTACCACCTACCCCAACCCTAGCACAGTGTGGATGCCAGGACAGCTCTACCCATTTCAGAGACTACAGCACTTAGGTCACATTGAAATGAGTACATAACAATGGCATCATTTGAAATTTCTTTTAACTATTACTCCAGTAACAAAACAAAACAAAAAAAAAATTGAAAACAACTGCCAACATGTTTCAATGAGATGCTCACACTTGATAAAAAGACTCAACCTGAAATTACATTTCAATTCTCCAATGTTTTTCCACTACAAGAATTTAACATCTCATACCACTATTTACTTGCTAGTCTTTTCTCAATTTACCCAGTAAATATTCATTATATCTGTCTTAGTTTTAATCATTAGCAGCTGTTCTATATTGCATCCTGAAATGTTTTAGAAGACTATTATTGCTCATAAGTGCTTAAAAAGTGTCCAAAGATAAAGTATGAAGATGTTATTTTTCCAAGCATAAAAGATTAGCAATAACAGAGAAACATCAAGATTGATTAGCTTCAATGACCCACTGAAAAATTCAGCTATACTAAAAAGAATAAAATCCTTCTTGAAAATGGAGAAAAGTCAAAATAATTTATGCTTTAAATTTCTCACATTAAAGAAGGATTGTGAAAGTAGAGCCACAAGAACAAAACCAATGAAAACATAACATTTCCTTGGCTTACAGTAAATGCTGATCTTGAAACCAAAGAGAGAAAAATTACCTGCAGACATGGTACATAAAACTTTTCTCTTTCTTTTAAGGCTTGCCTCAAATTGCTAATTACAATATTTGAACCAGCAAAGAGCAGATATTTGACTCGAGTTCAATCAGTCAAAATACTCAACCTCCAACTCCCACACCATCTTTTCCATACCTAAGGAACTATGGCATGCCTTCCAAATTACTTGCAACATTTGATAACATTCAGTAACAAAGTGTCCCTAAGCTAAATGCTGCCTTGATTTGCATTTGCACATTGCATTTTCAATTTACATCATATCATTCACCTCCTCCATAACATTATCACATTCTCTTCTCACATTCTTCTGTGTGCTAAAATAAAGGCTCTCTTGCAGGCCAAAGGAATATTTGCCAGAATATTTTTATTCTCAGCTGTTTTCTTCTTACTAGGTCTTCTGCTGTCTGTATTCTTCAATTCCATACCTACTTCTTCAATGCAACAAGAACAAATGAGTTAAACCACTGGAAAAAGTTACTAGTAGTGGTGGATTTTTAATGTCTTCGTGTCTCTGGATCCAGAATGGATGCCTTCTGAAAGACACACTTAAGTAAAATTCAATTTTTGCATTCAATACAGGAGTGATGGAGTAAAATAAGAGGCTTATAATATCCAGGGAAGTCAGACCAGATGACCACTTTCCTTTACATCTATAAAATCCAACTACTTTAGCACTGAAGAGCTATAGAGAAGAAAAAATAAAAAAAATAAAAAAAAATAAAATCACAGACTAGTTGAGTAGTCAATATTCAAAACTGTGGTAGTGAGCAACACGCTAACACATACTCAAAACTCAACTGCAAAGAGGTGGTGTAAATTTTCATGAAACACGATGTTAATAGAAACAGGAATCTGCTGACAGTATCCTATGGGTTCTCCAAGGATCAGGTTGGAAAGATGCCTCATGTATGTACATCTTCATAAAAAACTACGGCCTTTCACCAATGGTGTCTCACTTTATCCTCCTTTTCCCCTTCAATTCCCTCTTGGCATCAGTCCCAATAGGTTCTGTCACAACCACTTACAAAGCTTTCTTTTACAATGAGCTTCCTTCTTCCAACATTATTTCTAAACTGGTCTAAAAGCAGTACGTACTAGAAACTCCCATACAAAATGTCTGTAATAAAGCTGGAAATAAGAAGAATATTTCCTTTTATTCCACTAATCAAAATACACTTTGCATCAACATTCACTGACCTACCACAGTCTCTCATTGATAGCACCACTTGGTTTCTGCTACTGGTTGTTATTTTTTTGTTATTATGTTGTTCTGACATGAAGCATACATATAAATATATTCCAGATGGTATACTTATTTTTTAAAAGCTTCAGCTTTTTGTGACTACCATAAAAATGAAGAGACAAACAAGAACTTATTTATACTTTTCAGGCAACATTGTTGGGGAAGCTATTGGCACAAAAGCTAGAGAAAGTAACAAATTACTATAACCACAGTTGTTAAATGAAAAATAAAAAAAACCCCGAAACACACTAGTATTTTATCTTAGACCCTAACATTGCTCCAAAAACAGCAATGAAAACACCATAAAAAAAAAAATCCAAAATTTTAACTTCAGTCTGCAAATATACTTTTCATATCCAATTCAACTGAGTCTTGAATTTCAACCTGAGGTGAAAAACCTCAAGAAACAGGACATTAGAAAACACAGCAAAGACATGTATTGCAAATAACAGTGCTCATCTGTAAGCCAGGATGTGTAAACTTTCACCGAGCTCCTTAGAAGCTGTCCTCCTCCCATGCTCAATCTCTAGATTAATCTCAAACAACTAGACATCTCAGAAAATAAGAGCACAGAGATTTATTCTTCAGCAGAGATGGTGTAATTCTGGGTTATCATGCAATTCCCAAAATACATGAGCAAACTGAGGAACTACCCACTTCTGCAAGCCCAAATCAGTGACTTCCCGTGGCTGGAATAAGACAGAATCCAGCACAGTATGTGCCTACTGTGTTACAAGTCTGTAAACAGCTATGGCTGAAGTACATGTTGGCTTTCAGTGCATATCAGTGTAAACATGGCTCAGATGGAAAGGCTTAACACAGCCATTAATCAGCATTTTAGTATTATCAGCTTGTTTTTCTATTGCCCTTGGTTTACAAAGAAAAATAAGTTTGGGAGTGACATTGGAATTTCTGACCTCACCAGAAGGACCTCCTGCACTGCATTAATGAGATATAAAGAAGCCAAATGCATGAACATCACCCAGAAGTACAGACCAACAGAATTCTGAATAGTACTGTATACACGGGGGAAGAGTGACGACACCAAAAATAGTATTTCTTCAAAATTATGAAGTATATGCATTTTTCTCCACCAAGGCAGCAAGAGACCTATGGAAACAGAAATACATACTGTCACCTTATGCCCTGCAAGATCCAGTTCTTCTGTCGTAAGCCTGATGAAAAGCTACCACCACACAGCTTTGAGATCTCTAGCACTCTGACTCAGAGATATGACAGTGTCAACAAAGACAAAACATCAACTAATATTAATTCTGTTCAACGCAGAGATGATGGAAACAAGGAAGGCACTTTCAGCAACTCCAGTTTAAAATGAACAGTGGCACTACTAGCTATTAATTCAAATAGATGCTGGTTTGTATTCCCTTCCCAGCATGCTCATAGCAAGATCAGCATGGCACAAGTACCATGGACACAATCCTCTTTCATACTGCTGGCAGGTAAAACTAATTTTAGAATCACAATACCAGTGAGGTTGGCTTTTCTTTTCCAGCTGCCTATCTGCACAGTCTCTCTGCAAGAAGTACAATCAATATTAACATAGAAGAGTATCACGTAACACAGTTTTAAATAATTCTTTGTGGTCTTGGTCACATAGGGGACAGATCTGAGAGGAATTAAACTGCCATTTAGCTCCTCAAAAAGTTATCTTTGACATTTTGTTTTCCCACAGGCTTCCTCCACTCAGGACACCAATAATTCTTCCCGTCTGTATGCTCTTCTGAGGGATTTACTAACACACCCCATTTTCTTCAGAGGCGTGTTTGCCAGACATCTCACTTCCCAAGAACACCCCTATTACTTCACAGGGGACTATGCAGAACATCCAGGGCCATAAGGAGCAGGCAAAGCAGTCTCTCTTGATCTGGTAAGCATCAGCTAGACCAAGATTTCCTGAGGAGGAACAAACACACAGGCAGTGCAAGCAAAGGAGAGGAATAACCCTGCATTGAAATAAGGGGACAACTACCACAGGAACGGCATTGGGTGGGTAACAAAGGATGGGAAGATCTCTAAGAGTTCTCCACGAGGCTGACCCAAAGAGATTTATACTTTGTTTCTTTTTGACTAAGACAAAGCTAGTGGCTGTGGCCTTAATTGTTTATTTTCTGTCACTCATTCAAAGCAAAGGTCCTTGAAGAGATTTTTAAGCCCCAAGGCAGTAGCTGTTTCCTTATCCAAGAGAGAGAACAGAGAACCCAGCCTGCAGAAGGTAAGAGACTCCCCCCCAGCTCTTCCTGCCAATACTACAACCCTTCACAGCTGGGACAAATCAAAGTCTCGTGGAAACAAGGAGCATCAGCTCCATCTGACCAGGCAGATTTTCCTGTGATCACTGGCCTAGTTCCTGGTCAGTCAGCAGGTCACTATTTGGAAACAATGTACTACACACATTTCCTTTTTAAATTAGTTGTAAATTATGATTTGTGTGTTAGCGATACCGTAATGTAATACCCAGGGACTCATTTTGGCTAACAGCTCATCAATCATCACCAAAACCGTAATTTTATTTTTCATAATTATCAAATGATTCCAGCTAAAAATTACACAGCTCAGATACAAATTCAGAAATAGACCCAAAATATTGTTTTTAACAATTATTGTGTTTTAACAGTTATTGCATAATATTATCATACGCTGTGCTGATGATTGTTGGGAGACTCTGGATAGGTATTTGTTAGTTGCTCTGCTCTATTACTATTTCAGGAAGCAGCATTTAATTTAAAAATTAGTGCTGTATGATTTCTTGTAGCATTTCACAATTTTAGCACTCAACTTCTAGAAAATCACTTATCCAAAAATTATGTCATAGTTATAAATACTTCCAACACCATCACTCAGCAGGCAACCAAGTCCTAATGATTTTAAAGGAAACTGGCATTTTATAATTTACAAATCCTATGGATTCAGAGAGTATTGATTACAACAGGCAATTTTAATGCAGAGTGTTTGGCTCACTCACCCTCATCTATGAAACTGCTGCAACATATTAAACAAGGCTATAAATCAGTGATTAAGCACAATTAAAACCAAGGGTATTACTGCAGGCTTGAGTAACCTACTAGAAGCATTTAACAAATTGCATTTTAGCAAATCATTTTAANGCTACAGTGGCTACTAACTTGTTAACATCCCTTGTTCTAGAAGACAAGCAGTGCATTGTAGCCAGCTGGAAAAGCCACTGACTTGTAAGCAACTTCCATCAGACCTGGGAAGCCTTTCCTGGCTCAAAGGAGAGCTTAACAAAAAAGTTCAAAGCAAGGCCCCTACATATTTGGCATCTTTCTATGCCAGATTCTTATACACAAAAGCAACAAAGGCCCAGAAGATGGACTGTGGGCATCAAAATCATCACAGTTCACAATGGTTCAAAAGCACCTTGAAATATAACATTTTCCACAGATGCAAAGCACAGCACATCACAATTAGGTATTCCACAGGTTATGATATAGAAAGCTAAGACCTGTGATAAGGGCATAGTCAAATAAAATTCTAAAATGATACTTTCTATACAGATTTTAATAATGACTTAAAATATTTCAAATGACAATTTTATGCTGCACACATACTTTAAGAGATATATAGCAGCCATTTATTCGAACTATATAGCTTACCAGTAACTCAGAAACTTCTAATTGTATAGATTTTTTAATTTTTCCTAAACATCATAGGAACTGGAATATTGAAATTGAAATCATTGGAGAGAAATTTGAAGATGGATGTGGAGCAGACAAAAGGGTGTTAAAGCAGCTAACCTGTAAGAGCAATGAAGAGAGATTAAAACAGAAAATTATCTACAGAACTGGAGTTTTACATGGATTACAGGTTTTCACAAAGGACTGTCTGAAAAGCCTCTGTTACAGAGTTTAATCTAGCAAGCGAGTCATGAATGTTCTACTTAAAAATTATAAAGCCAGAGGAATGAACATCCCTACAAATCTAAAGAGCAAAAGTTGTCCAAGAACACAAAGAAATGTTTTGGCCATGTCTTTTATGTCACTTACAGAAGCACTCCTCAATGACAAGACTTTTTAAAATTACATAAAATATATAACTGCACATCATAGACATTCTTAAAAAACAGGGTTTGGTTGTATTTAAGTTACTAGAATGGCATGGAAAGAAAATGTGATTTATTTAAAATTTCTTATCCACCTTGTGGAACGCATTCTGTGTTAGCTGCTGTGCATAAAGAGCCTTGAGGTACCATCAGCAGGTTTCACTTCCACTCATGGCTGATAAAAGATATATTTTCGTAATACTGGATTCTTGAAGCACTTTAGTTTATATCCAAATGTAGGCCTACTTCACTTGTATGCAAATATTTTGTACTTCATACAAATCATTACTTGCTGTAATTCAACTGTTACTAGGCTGAGAACCTAGGGCACTTGCATTCTGTAGGAAGGAGAATTTATGATATATAATGCATCCCTGTAGTGACTTTTATTTAACTTAAAAATAAATAACTTCTG
>VYZX01020647.1:4468-14868 GCA_013401335.1 Brachypteracias leptosomus | reverse complement strand
CTCTTGTTACCTACAATGGTTCTGCACTGCTTCAGCATCTTTAGGATTAACCTTGCTAGTGACATACATGATAAAAAACAATTTTTGTCTTAGTTTACCTTTAGGTTTTGTGATTAATATGTAGGTATTTTAGCCATAGATGGACTATTTATAACCCTTGAAATCATTTTAAATTACATGGGAAATGTTGGAAAAAATAGATTGAATTACCTTATTTTAGACAGAGGGGAGTGTGGATTGGTGAGAACTCTTCCACAACTGTAGATGTTTTTCCCTATTCTCTTCTTTTTGGAAAGTGATAAAAACTTACAATGGCTACGGAAAAACCCCCATCCTTTTCCCAGTCCATTCTCAAAATGACACAGGTTGTCATTATTAATGCTGATTGAAATCTTGTTTGAAATATTACATTACTTTTATCCTTGGGTAATTACAAGAGTTTAACAATTTCCTTTCATGTTTGCTAAACTTTAAAGACCGCAGTCTGAAAAAGGGGTATCTGCAGGGGAGGTGGGAGAGAAGCAGGTGGACACACAAATCCCTTTATTTATGAATGGGATTTGTTCATACACTTCCTGCACACAACTCAAGTAAGCATAAGGATCAGAAACTACTGAGCAAAACTCTTTCTTGGGAAGTCAAAAGCCTGTTATTTCCTAGAGGTCTGACAGCCCTAGCATTGAATTTATGCTTCATTATAAACAGAGCTGCTTGCACCCTATTAACAAAATAGTTTGTAATTTGTATATACTTGTCTTTAGACAATTATGGTTATTTCACACCTCTCCTTTTGCTTGTTTCCTAGGAGATTATTAAAACATACAGTTAAACACTAATAATAATGTAGTATGTATTCCAGACATTGAAATACACATGCTAGACCCACCAGGGGAAACAAATAACAGTTTAGTATTCTATCTTAAGCAGCCTATGGGTCTGTCACTGCAGGTGTTATCTACAGACACCACAGTTCGCTGGTTAGAGCCCTCTCAGAAGAGAAACTCTGGTTGACAAACTCAGAAATACAGCTGACACTCTGCATATGTTAACTGTATACATGAAAGGGGAAACAAAGATACTGCGCTCTGAGCAGAGGCATTTATGGGATGCTGGTGGTAGATGACCTAAGGGACTCACTAACCAGCCCTGAACTTGCTTTCCTGCCAGGGAATCAACACCAGTTCATTGTATGAATTCATAGCAGGTCAGTAATGTTTTCACAGGAGCCCCTTGGCTGCTGACAATTGCTGGGAAGTCTTGCAGGCAACGTATCTTAATTTGAATCTCATATAAAACATATTTCTAAGAATAATGTTGTGTTTTCTCCAGGCATATTTCAGTGCAGTGAAGTGGACACTTTGTTCATCTTGTTTACAAGAAAGAGGTACTACCTTCATGGAGGAGGTGACTGAGTTTTCATCAGATTCATCTGGTCTCCAACTAGGACTGGTGACCTTCCTGCTTAGGAGCTCCCCACTGGGAGTATCTGGATAAAGGGAAAAGGGAATTTGTGCTTGGAAACTCTTCTGAACTCTCTCTGAACTAACCCTGAACCCCATCCTGAACTAACTCGGGATTATTTCAGCTATCCATACTGGATTTTCTTCAGATTTTTGGTACATTTGAGTTTTCATGTGAATCCAGCTTTAAAAGTAGAGGACTGGATCCATTTCTTCTTTATTTATCATCTAAGCTCTCTAATCTTTTTTGTCTCCTCGCAGTTTGCATATACTACATATGACATGACCTGCGTGGGACACTTGCTGTTTTCAGTCCTGACTCAGTACTCCAGCCATTGGTTATTATTAATCTGTCTTTATCTTCTATTAGACATAGCAATATAACATTGGAGAAAGTCAGTGAGAGGTCAGTGAGAGACCCCTAAACCAGCAGACCTTTTGAGAAAGGATAGGTTTAAAATAATATAATTTTGTTCTGCTGAAAATATGATTAAAGTTTTTTATTTTGTGAAGAAAAAATCCCCACAAAACTCATGTAAAATTATTAATTAAACATTCATATTAATTACTCAGGTAAGAACCTAATTCCCTTGAATAAGAGGAATTAGATGAACATTTAGTTTTAGCCTGCAGTGCATTTCTTCACACTGCAGCTTGAGTCTGTGGTGGGGACACAGAACATCTCACAAAAGTGACTTCAAAATTCCCTGAAATGGCCACCGGAAGGTAACACCACAACTGGTCTTCATTTTTAATTGAAGGCTGTGAATGAAGGCTAGTGAGTAAGATTTCCGGCACAAGTTAGCAAAATAAAATATTTCACTTTGTTTAATGAAACAGTATAGAAATCACCAGAAATCTAGGTTGTATCTTGTAAATGATGTATTCAAAGTTAATGTATGCCCATGAGTTTAGAATAAAATTTATTTGTTTACACTTCACTAAGTTATACACCTGTGTAAATTAAATGGTGGTCTCTTCATCATATCTCAGCATGATACAGAGATTTACCAGCATAAAAACCTGTTAAAGATGCCTGCTTCTAAGACTTCATCTTCTTGACAAAAGTGCTAAAGCATTTTACTAGAAAGAATCTTATTAAAGACTGAAAGTAAATACAGAATTGTCAGACAGATGGAGGAACCGTGCAGAGGAACAGACAGCCAGCGATGGGTGAGAACCTATTCATGAGGGTGTAGAGATGGTTTGAATAGAGTTTATTCTATTTGCTTTGTGGTTTGGAGTTGGTTTTTTCTTATGCTTTTTCAAAACAGTTTTGTGCTATCAAATGTGCAACTGGCAATTACACTCCCAGCTCCTACTAGAAATAGCCAGAATGGTTATTGTTGTTGATATTATTCACAAAACAGTAGGGCTTGGAGTCAGCCAAGGACTCCTACTGTGCAAGGAACTATACAGATGCTGAATAAAAAGATAGTTCTGTCTAAAGTGCAGTCCTATTTCATTGTGTTGAGAGTGAATCTGTGTTCATACAATATTCCTCCCACCCTGTAATGCTGGGTTGGGAAATCTAAATCTATGCTGATTTTTCCATAACAAGTAAGGATAAGAGACTGGAAACTTTGATGCAACAATAAGAGCCTTTGGCCTTACCCTGCTCTGTATGTGTCAGCACAGGCTCTTCTGGCTTCTGAATTGTTCTGAGGGTCATATTTTAGATTCTCTCAATTTAGTAATTGTTAAAAGTAGACCTGCATGAATAACTAGTGGGCAGATTGTTACCCAGAACCAAAATTGCAAGGCAGTTGCCTCTCAATATATTGATTGCACGCGGGCTGGAGGGGAATTCCTGCAGGCTCAACTACTTCCTATGATGTGCTTTAAAAAAGATTCTCTCTTTACCTAAAGATGGACAAGTGTTTTTACTGGATTTCATGTAAGAGGAAAACATTCAGTGACAATGAGCCCTTCCACACACTCATGTTAGGTTTGTTAATTTAGAAGAGGGGAGGGGAAAAGGAAGAGAAAGAAGAACTAAGCATGGTTTTAAAGAGAAAATATTAACTGTTATTTTGAAATTATTTTTCTAACATTTGTTCTTTTTTCTAGAATTTAAGAAATATTAATGTTTCTATTTTCTTTCTTTAAAACTCTCACGAATATATTTCAGTAGGGGTTAAACTATTTTCCAGGGATTAAGCCTAGTTTCCAGAAAATTATTTAATTTGACTCAAAGTAACTATGATTTTAAATATTTTTACATTTCTGCTAAGACAAAGCATCTATTGTTTGTTCATCTGAGTTTTCTATGTGTTGCCAATAATTAAGCTTGCTTATAATAAAAAATTATTTATTAGACTGAGTCTTTACATACCAGACATCATCTTCAAGTTAATATTTTATGGTTTTTTAATTACTATATAGTTCCTCAGCCCCTGAAGTTTAACTTTTCTGAGAGAAAATTCAAAGGGAAAAATGTTTTTAGCTGATAGTAAAATTTCTGAGCACAAAATTCTTCAAACAATGTTAGGGCTTCCCAACTTTAGACAAGAGTATCAAATCAACTAAAAGGTACCATTTTCTGTACAGCTTGGCTTTTGACTCCTTATAAAAACCCAACACAATACGGCAAATCATGTCTTTGAAATAATATCATTTTTATCAGCTACATATCCAGAGGGCTCATCCTCAGTAACAATGAATTATGGATAGCTCACAATTCCTAATACTCCCTGAATCTCCAAATTCAGCCCCTGCAAAGTAGCTGAGCTCTGCTCTTTCTACATCTGTGCTCCCTTTATTTCCTCACCCAGCAGTGCCATACTCAGTGGTGTCTGGCATAGCCCTACCTATATACCCAGAAACGTCTATGGACTGCCAGAGTACCCTGCCTCCCCCAGAGCCTTTCTTGGGCATCTATAACTGTGTCTGGGAGCTATCAGACAATGCTCTAATGCTAAATAAAGGGACAGAGCTGGGACACAGCTGACAGAGCATGTCCTAACACTTACTTGTAGGAAGGGTGCAGCTGCATTCCCAGATTATACTCTGGAGCTAGGAATGACTCCCACCCCCAGCACAGCAGAGACTTGAGGCAGATGGCTTAACATTGCTTGGCTCTCCTATGACTTATTAGAAAAGTAAAAGAATCCAGCAAGCCTTCATTTTTTTCAGGAGCTGAGTGTGGCTGTGTTACATAGAGTTATTTCAGTTGATGCAGCCGTCTGGTGTGCAGAGCAAGGAGCGTGCTGTGGTCCTTGTCAGCCTGCCTGCATCGCAGTGAGCTTTGCATTGGGTAGCCCTGCCTTGGAGAGTGTATGGGGACTGCGCTTAGCTTGCCACAGGGAAACGGCTTGGAGATCAAGGAGGAGGCCTTTTGCCCACAGGCTTCTTGCATCTTTTCTTCTACATGCTCCAGGAAAGCAGAGGAACCCAAAGTGGCCCCTGAATATTAGATGTGCCAAACCTCCAGCTATGCATGCTTTTCATATTGCTGTTAAAAAGTAAATAATTACCATGTGAGAAAACCACAACAGTGTTTGATTTTTTTTTTCCTCCTCCCTCCCTTTCTTCTCCTGCTCAGCTCCCAGTCCCCCAGGCACACATGGTCTAATTTGTCTTGTGTGGCAAAAGTGCTCAAAACTCAGCAAAGAAAGCCTTCCCTAGCAAACATAGCCCAGCAAGGTCACAAAACTTCTCATTATCGTGCTTTGTAGGTTGCTGTTTCGCAAGCGCCCTGAGCAGCACCTGCACAGAGACAATGAGGGATCCACGCCCCGGGCAGCTGGGCAGCACAGGCAGCCAAGCAAATGCTCTTCAAAGGCAGCAGCCAGTGCTGCTTCTTGGATCAGCTTCCCAGAGTGAGCACTTGCATCGGTGTCCTTCAGACTAAAGAACAAGGAAAACTACACCACAGTGCAAGGTTTGTCGGGGTTTTTTTCCTGGTCTGGTTTGAGATTAGTGAGCTTGGGAGCCATTAGCAATTTAGCTGCACCAGCCGGAGCAAAAGACAAGCTAATTTAGCCTGCCTCTCAGTGGTGATGTTATTTTGTATAGACATTCTTTAAAAATGTCATCTGACTGTGTTGAATGACAAAAACCCAGATGCCTGGTCATTCAGCCAAACTTCAGCACCGCAGCTTGTTGAGAACTTCAGCTCCTACTGAGTCAAAGAGCTGCAACTGCACTTTTGCCTTATAAGCTTCACAAACAATAAACATCTATTTGACTAGTGAGTAGGATACTTCTTTGGATTATCCTTATTCTGCCTAGTGCAAGTATCTTCTAGGAAGTACAGAGCAATCAATCCCTTGAAGTCAGCATCTCTCAGCAGGTACTCAGCAAGCTACCGTAATCACCTATACTACTTATTATAATTGTTAATGGGATTTGACACCTTTGCCTTCTGGCTTCAGCTGCAGCCTACACTTATACTCTGAAAACACTGATTAAATTACTCACCTAGTAATTTTTAGGATCAGGCCGACATTTTGAAAAAAACATACGTTGCAATTTGCTCTTCTTGTGTTATATAAACCCATTTGAAACCCTGGTTCAGCAAATCGTTTAAGCTCTTGCTGAAGTACCATTGAGTGACTTCACAAAGAAATATTTTTTGCATATAATATTTGCTCTATGGCGTTATCATGTAGCTTTGTGAAAGGAAAGTGGATTAGCCTCAAATGTTGTTATGATTTATTATTTGTTGAGTGCTGACAGTACACTTCAATGGAACTTGAGGAAGTGCTTAAAGTTAAGCACATTTTCAAGTACATTGCTGATCTAGGGCCAAAAAGTTAATCTGAGACCTTCTTTGTTGGAAAGTGTAGACATGACACCAAGGAAGAGCATTCTTTAATTTTCCCTTAAGCGGGAAACACTGGTTAGCCATGTGGGTCTATTTTACAAATAAAAGAGTTGACTGTCAACCATTTCTCATTTTGATATGCCAGTGCCAAAGAAAAAGTGTATCAACTGTTCATATAATATGTTGAATGCAAATTTAGAAAAGTGGCCAACTGGATGCACATACCTTCCCAGATGAAAGAGTAGAATGGAAATATGCTATATGGGGTTTACAACCCCCATCCCAATCTGATGAGATGTCATGTCCTCTTGGAAGGCTCTGCATGCATTCAGAATTTTTGTTCTGGGCAGAGCCAAAGATATTATCAGCTCTCAGTAAATAACACATCAAAGAGTAACTTTAAAAAGTAGCTGACTTTCCTCTTCACAAAACTACTTGTTAGTCATGTACACGTACATGTTAGATACCATTAGCACAGGAGAATACTCAGTAATCCCAAATTGCTGTAGGTATCATGTATCTTTGCTATTGCTGTGTAAGGTGGTTCTTAATGCTCTATCTAGCAAGAGTGACTACTCAGAACCTGCCAGAAACACTCTTTACCTTAATTAGTCTGGGATTGTGTACTTCTCTTTTTTTTTACATGCAAATACAGAGCCTAACACAACAGGGTCTTATCCCTAGCTTTAGCCAAAATGCTCAATAGGAATAACAGCAACAACAATAATTATACTTATATGTTGCCTAAACACAGTTTTGAAACATCTGTGGCTTGTCACTATCATAGACCAGAAGCTATAGCCTAAGCAAGGCTTTTTTTGGAGACAATACAAGGAAACTCACTATGGCTCCTGAAAACTCTCTTGGAATGTAATAATATAAATGAGGAGGAAATATTCTATGGGGAAAAAAGTGCTTAAGGCAACAGTAATTATATTGCCAAATATAGCATATAGAATTTGCAGAGTGAGAGTTTCCTACAACAAGGGAAATGTAAAATCATACTTGGGGTGTAACTAAATTGTAATAGAACGGCTGGGGGGAGCACTATTTGAGGGAGTTAATATTAAATTCCTGGCTAATAGTGGAAGCACAAAAGAGAGGTTGTTTTCAAAAGTGCATTTTCTTTACTTCTTCAGGAAACAACCACTATGTGTTTGGGTGTGGGAAAAATCGTAAATAATAATAATCTATTACAATCCCCACAGAAAATACCTGAAATAAGGCAGCCCCTATCTGTATCTTCCGATTTTCCTGATATTTCTAAACTGGTAATGCACAATCGAAAGCTCTGGTTTTGGTGAGCTTCCCTAAGCAGAGCTTTCTATCTGTTTGAAGTCAGTCCTATCTCCACTACTGTGTTCTGTAACAGGAAAGGATTTAGAATAGTCCGCTTCTCTCTTCTATCAGATAGCTGAGCAAGGCCTTTCTCTCCCTGTTGATCTCATTTGGTCAGACTATCGAGCCACTGCAGCAAACAGAAACCTCCTGCACCCCATTAAGAAATTTGCATCTTTTTCATCTTCCTGACTACTGCTACTGCCCTTGGTACCTCTGTCTCTCTTTTTGAATTTTCTCATTAAAAATGCATTTATTCTAACTCTATCCCTCATAGTCTTTTCTTCTCATGTATTTCTCCTTCTCCAAGCATTATCTCTCCACGAACATGGTTCAGACTCATCTCACACCTCAGCTGCAATCCCCATAGCATCTATGACACCCTACAAATAGAATAGTCCCTTTCCCATCTGAGGGCAAAATGCGGACAAGGAGCATGAATGTGTGTTTATACAAGCAAGCCATGGCACTGAGCCAAAGCCTACTGAAGCCATGAGGGCTTTTCCAAGGCCTCCAACATTTTTGAATCATAATACATACATAAACGTTTTTAAACACAAATAAACATAAGCAATGTTTACTCTTTCTCTAGACTTGGTAGGCTTTTTTTGTGTGTATATTGCACAAAACCACCATGGAATAAAAAAAAAAAAAGTGAAGCATGTCTTTGTAAGCCAGGGAGAGGAAGTTTATCTATGCATTAAGAAAATGCAATAACCAATTTTGGCACAATCAGATGCCAGCTGAAACACTGTTGTAGAGAGAACTGGAGAATTTGTTTACCAGGATATTTTAGTAATTGAAACTAATTTAAATGCCTGGTTTTTTCCTTAAAATTTCACTGTTGTGAAACTTACACATATCAGATAAAAATTTTCAAGTTTTAACAGACATCTGGAAAAAGAAAATACTTGCTTCATTTATTTGACAAAATATAGGTCTTACCTGGCAGAGGAGCAGATGTGCAACAGCAAACAAACATTCCTCTGCTGTTTTGATAATTAATTTTTATCTTTTAATGCATCAGCTGTTTTGACGAGTAGCATGAACCAGGGAGGTGTCTGGAAATCTCCCTCTGCTGAAGGGCCCAGACAAGCTGGCACTTCTCCCCATATCCATCATTATGTCAGCAACAGCTCCTTGGTGTGGAGACTGACATTGCAGCCACCTGCTACAGCAGCACTAAAGGTTTCTTTTAGCTACATTGGATGAATGTCAGAGATTACAAAACCAAAGAGGTTACCACTGTCAAGAGAGAGATGTTTCACGCAGATGATCCGTACTATGAGAATATGAGTGGCAGGGTTAATTCAAACACATTTCCGGTGATGTAATGGGCTAGTCCTTCTATGTCATTTTGCTTTTTAAAAGGTATATTTTTGCCTTTTTTTTTTGGGAGATAATCTAAAAGAAAACTTATTCCATATCCTTACAACATAGAATATGAATAGGACCATCTACAGTCTGAAAACAGATTTAAACTGAAAACAGAAGTTTCTAGTTAAAGATCTATTTGGAATTCAAAATCAGATTTTAAATACTTGTTAAAGAAAACAACAATAGCAAAGAAACAAAGATCTTGTTTGACAAGAAATACTTGCTGAGAGACTCTAAAGATATTACTGCAAATACTTCAAATTTAAAAGAAATGAAAGCTAAACCAGATCTGAAACAGAAACAATCATTACAGGTTGTTTGATTGGCTAAGAAATACTAATTCTTCTTAAGCCACGGAGCAGAAATGAATTGTGGGGATAAATCTGTCAATTCGTCAGTTTGCAGTTTGTGCCTTAAGTGGAGATTTGGCAGAAAAAGTAAATTATTTTTCAGAGGGATTCAAGTTTATGTTTTTCTTTAGGGTTTTGTTATGTTTTGCGGTCTTTCAAACTCAATGAAACCAAATACATTTTTAAGCAGTGAAGGTGAAGGCCTTGAGAGCAGAGCTAGATAGCTCCTGTAGCCTCCACTGCCAGCATTTCTTTAGCTGACTAAAACACAGACTCTGTGCTGGATCTAAATTCTCATCTTCCTCAGGTGCTGCTGTGAAAACGCAGTGTGCAGACACAGCACATATGGGAACATCATCTTGTTTCATTTGCAGCACATCTCTCTAAGATTTTTCCTCTAGAAAGCAAAATTCATGGTATTTTGTTATTTATAGCTATAGCATCTTTTATGAACACTTTTAAGCTCAGGTCCAAGGTAAGCCATTCAGTCCAACTGGTTCTCAGCAGAAAGGTTTTTAAAATGCCTTATTGCCACTTCTGTGTGTTGTTCAAGGGTCAACATGTTTTCTTAACAAAGCAGTACTCATTGAAAGCAGTAGGCTGTACAGCATAAATCCTTAGAGTCATATAATTCCACCTTGTATATGATATTTACTATAGAATACCTTACAGAAACCAAGGACAAATGCATCATTTTAATCCTCAAAAAACTTCAGCTGTTTACCTTCACCTTGTAATATTTCTTCTCCAAAATCTCCCCCAGAATTGTTTTTGGACCTCATTTCTTCATCTTTCCCTGTCCTTATTGCTTCTTCTACATCAGCCTTTTTTTCTGTCTCTAACTTTTGAAACTGCTTAAGTTTCACAGTATGTCTACTGTGTCTTTCAGGATTTCCTCATAAAAGTAAATGAGAGGAACCCTGGAGCACTGTGTCCGTACTCCTGGCAGCCCCTGAACTATCCTTGGGCATTGCTTGAGTAGTTCAGGTCAAAGCTGACAACTGAACGAGAACAATCTTGGTAGTTACCTGAATGCTTTGAGTTTGCTGCAATAGACTTGGTACAATGCTCCTCACCATCAGCTGATTGTATCAACCTAACCAGAGT
>VYZX01020634.1:1378-20299 GCA_013401335.1 Brachypteracias leptosomus | reverse complement strand
AGACAGACCCACTACACTTATGTGCTACGCAATTTCTTATGAATCATGTAATGCATTCAAGGGATCAACTTGTGTGATACTGATTAACTGTATCAGAGGGGCTGCCTCATTATATATCTTGAGCCTTTTTCATTAGAGCAAATCTGCAAACAAACCTTGAGCGTTTAGATTATTTTGCACTATGCTGTATGTCTAGCCACAGATACAAAATATACCTACTATTTTTAACAGCATTACAGAAAACATGAAAGGGTACTTCCTTAAATATTGACATTTGAGGGGGAAAAAAAAGATTTTTAATACAGAATCTGAAAGAACTGACAGAAAGAAGCCTTTTGCCCCTTTAAAAAGCAGCTGCATATTAACCAGCTACATTTTTGTAGCACCTTTAAAAAATTACCCATATCATTAGCATTACAGTGTTTTATGAGAAGCCCATGAAATTCAGAAACACTTACGAAAGAAGGAAAGAATGGACAAGAAATAAATAACACTATGGAGATCTAAGTGAAATATTAGTCTTGAATTATATAAGCTATTATAGGTAGCAGACAGGAGTAGGGAGGAAAGGTTACATATTTCAAAGATTATCAATGCATTTCATGAAAAACACTTGTGTCTTTACAAAGCTTTTTAGCATCCCCAATGGTAAGGTTACTATGAATTGAATTACAATATTGCATGCACTGGAGAAAGGTTTTCTTCTGTACACATTTCTGCTATCTCTCTTACCCTTTTCTGTTTCACTGAGTCTTTTGTGCTACTTGATTGCTACATATTTTTTAGGGTGCTTTGCCTTCTGATGTTAAAAATACATAGATTGTTGTCAGTACTGAAGGGAGATTCCGGAGAAACACGTGAAAACAGATCCCATGCCTTTATCTTCACACATGAGCATGACTAGTGCAAGGCTCCATACATACAAAATCCAGACTTCATAGATCACAAAAAGGTCACCACATCCATTGGTGAACCATGAATGACAGACTCAGACTGAACATGCTGAAAAGAGTCTACACACTGATGTGCAACTTCTTCAAAGCTACCACACTAATGCACATTTCTGAGAGTAGGAAAAGAGCCACATCATACATAGGTCTTTATTAGATTATACATCGATGATAGGCTTGAACTTGTACAACTAAAAAGTATCCTCTTGTAAAAGAACTGTAAATACTGATACTACATGGAAAGAAAAAAAGAAGGATATAGTCCAATACCAAGAATATTAAAACCAAAACAACAATAAGGAATCTATCTTTTAACAAAATTAAAATATTACTCAAAGAAGCAATGGGGTATGTTCATCATGTTAAAATCTATACAGCCAAGACTTAGGTGCAGGGTTTTTGATAAGGAGGTTCTTAAAACAGTTTTCATTCTCCATTTCCCGCAGCATTGCAGCTCTTCCAAGTGAAAAGAAGGAAAAGTTCTGTCAGGATATGCTGGTTTAATCCCCTGAGTTAGGTGCCTTCTGGTTTTAAAGAAATTATTATGAGGGGAGGGGAACTTAATTTGGCTTTCCTATATTAGAGATCAAAGAATTTGAGACACATCTTTCATACAAACAAGCCTCAATATACAAGGCTCTGAAGGAAAACCTTTTTGTTCTACAAGTTGTAACCAAACTCCCATTGTCATGCTGCATGGTACAAAGGGTTAGAATCTTTCACCAGGATATGCCTGTAGGTAAACATAAATATCATTAAAACTGGAAAAGGTGATTTTCATCTGTGACTTATCACATGCATGGGGCATAGGAACAGAAAGGCAGGCAAAGAGGGGACTTTTAATCACCTCTGCATGATTACATTCCCAGTTCTGCTGTTGTCATAGCTTTTGTATAGCTACTACTTTTTCAGAAAAGCTTGAAATGTTCCAGAGCATGGAGATTACACCACACAAAGGAAAAGACTGTCACTACATTTGCATTGAATATTAAAGATGCACTGCGAATGAGCTAAAACTGAAATATTTCATGAAAGCTTTCCAACCATTGAAATGCACCAGGCAGCACAAGCTATGTCTAATAATCAGGGTGCCAACAGATTAGGGAGTTAAGGAAGGAGATCCTCATGGTAAGAGCCTGGGTAATCTGGATTCTATTGTTTTCAGTACTGACAACAAAGAAATTAAAGTTAATGGTAACATAGTCACTTTTATTTAGTGCTCTTCTTAAATGTTACTATTTCAGTGCCTGTTATCCAAATGAAAAATTCTGTATGAATTCAGTCCCAGTTCAGCATCTGCAGGTGCAAAACCCAAATAAATTACTGGGGAAGGGGCAGATGTTGACAGGATTGCAGTCTAGACTCCTCACTCTAAATCCATTTAGTGCTATTAACCATGACTGGGTGTAATAGCTCTGTATACATTAGCACCAGGATAATTTTCCCTATTTTGCTAAATATCAAATGTGTGTATTCATACATACTACATAAAGAAAACATGGGAGACAACAAAACAAAAATCCTAGCATGCCTCATTGCAGTATAGTTTATATTTTCAAATGTTGAATAAAAAAAAAATCAAAGCAGGCAGGATTTCTTAAATAAAGAAATATTATTCCTGGAGTAAACAGTGGCACCAGATAAAGTATTTCCTTTTAATACAAACAGATTTTACACACAAAGACTACACGATTAAAAAAAAAGTTAAGAAATGTACACTTCCACTGCATGCAAACAGTAATAGAAACCTAACTCGATCAAAAGATAATCTCATTTAAGTGAATACATTTGCTGTGTAACAACCCATATTTTATTAAGTTGCCCAACACTTTTGAACCCTGATAAGGAAACGGGCCTATTCTGGGGGCAACACAGATATCTGCTGCAGAGATTATTCCTGCTATATACATCTACCCTTGTTAAGAAGCAATGAGGAAAGGTGATATGTAAATACAGGGAGGAAACAGAAGCAACACTGAAAGTGATATTGAACTAGAGAGCCCTCCTTTGTGAAAGAAATAAAGCACAAGATTATCTGGAGAGAAGAGAAACTAGCACCAAAATGAAGGGAGAGCAAGAGGGATGGGCAGAGAACAGTCAGGGTGTGTAGTGGCTGGGAGAGTCAGGTTGCACTCAGAGGAGGCAAAGAGATCTGAGGGTAAAAAGCCAATTAATGGATTAAAGGGTAAGTATCCAAGTTCTGAAACAGAGGGGTGATAATATAGGCAGCTAGGGAGAGGATTAGAATAAAGAAGTGATAACAGTATTCAGCTGAGAGGGAAGGCTGTCAAGAACTGAATGGGAAAAGAAGGTAAGACAATGAAAACAAAAACCTGTCATTTAATCAAGGGCTGTGACAGTGAGAGCCCAGACACCAAAAAAGAAGTAAAACAAAAAAGAAAAAAAGAATAAAAGAAAAAAACCCACAGTTTGGTTTCAGCTCCAAGTGTCCTGAAATTGTTGGAGAACAGACAGATGGAAGATTTGGCCATGACTATAGGAAATCAAGTGGGTAACAATGAGTTTGGAGCAATTACTACATTCAGTTCCTCAGTGCTCTTTCTCTGAACTGTTTGCCACTAGGCAGTTGCTTGCCCCAAGTGTATAGAGCTGAGGATTTACAACAAAAGATACAGTGCCTATTTATGGAGCTGTATGAGGAAATGTGGGCTCCGCATCTCTTTTCTGGGGTTTTACAGTACCAAAGTATAAAAACTTCTGAAAGAATTCACAATTTCCCAGGTATATATTATCTTACTATGCTGTCTTAGCTTCCACAGTGTCTCTAACACAATCCCAAGTGTACTTGGAACTTAGCCCTTTTCCATTAAAATATTATAGAGGATTAATAGAGAGGCAGGGGTGGGGACTGATTTGTTTGGGTTTTTTTCTTTCAGTTCTCTTTTGTCTGTCACTGTTTACACTTTACTGACCTGACAATATCTTTTTTTCTTCTTCTGTGTAATTTATTAAGATATTTCCTGTGTTCTAGATCTTAAATATGCTAAATCTATGTCATACAGATAAATTATAGCTGCCATGTCATATTTCTTTCAAGGGAAAGCTTAAGAGGACGTCAGAGTTGTAGAAAATTAGGAATACTCTTAAGTGACAGCTGGATGATTTTAATACAATATGAATGAGACAAAAGTTAAGATCTTATCAGAAACATATTTAAGCAATTATGGCAGAGAACATCAGTATATTTTAATGACAGCAATTTTTTAAAGGAAAAAGTATTTAATAAATAACGTACTCACCTTGGCCTTGAAATTTTAGATTCTTATAATGTTTCAACCAGTCTTAAAATCCTTTTCATGTATCCCATACTTTTCTCAGTGAAGAGGCAAAATGGTTTTTTCTCAGTATGATTCGTATAACCTACCATAGAATGATGAAAAACGGTGAACAACTATGAAGGCTTGATTTTACCTTAAGATACTGACATCTATCTTCTACTGATGCCAGTGACCCAAGGTCAAAACTAAGCCATAATTGTCAGGCAAAAAATGTCTAATGATAAAAGTGCAGGATTGGAAGTTGGAAATGGCTGTGGATTAACACTGCCTTCTTTCACTGCCCTGCACATCAGCAGGTGCCTCAGTCTCAGGCTGTAAAATGACCTTTATGGATTTTCCAGAAAAGATAGGATTTTTTCACTCAGGACAGTTAAGCTGGGAGAAGGCCAAGAATTTACATGGAAGTGGGATAGTGGCAGAATCAGTTGTCAAAATGAGGATGCCTGTTTTGCTATCCCAAATGGGATAGCCTTACTAACCCAGGTAAATCACCTGAAAACTAGTCTAGAGCTCATCTAGTGTTTCATCATGCCTGTTGGACTGTTCCATTTGTACAAGTAAAGACATAGTTACACCATCATCTTGAGAAGCACTTTAATGTAAGCCAGCAGATTTTACACCAAAGCAGATGGGAACCATGGAGCAGTTCATTAACACAGCACTACACACTGAAAGCAGGAAGGGAGAAAAGTGGAGGTAAGGCAATAAACAGGGAAAGAAGGAGGCAGAAGGCAGGGATGAATGATTGGGAGGTTGGCTTCTTAAACTGCTGCACAAAAATATACCACAAAAATCTGATTACATTCTGCTAATTTTTAAGCCAGAGAAAGACTGACACAAAATTCAATGTAACTTTTGTCAAATAAATACACTGAGTACTTGGATTCTCAGGATGACAATGTAGTAACCAAAAGACCACAAGTATATTTCTGTGCTTAACAAGTTCAGTCATTATCTATTAGAATTTATGGAGACCAACTTCAGTTTTACATCAGTACTATCTGACCAGTATTCACTATCACTGTCGTATAAACTGGTAGACATCACAGATCATTTTCTGTTCTTGACCTCTTCCAGACACAGGGTACTTCTCTTTTACTGTATATCACTGCTACTCATCCCATGTTCCATGAGGGCAAAAATTCCAGTTCATACCCTCATAGTCTCTCACCTTGATGCTGTCTCCTCTTCCCCTTCAGTATTCTTCCCTCACTACACTTCAATTCCTTCCCTACCTATTGATCCTACCACAGTATTCCGATAATACTTTGAATTGGGCAGTATTGCCTATTCCCCAGTTTGGAGAACTACAAGACTTACTGGGTTTTGAATTCTAGCATACTTCAGAGTGTATTTGCTAAGGTACTGAATTTGATTCAGGTATTCCTATATTTAAATTTTTAAAAACACTCACACCCCACATATACTTTTCACTAACCAGAAACTATCACAAGAACAGATAAGAGAAATTTTCTGAGAAAAAAAGGTTGAGTCTCTTCTTGGATTCTTGCATAGCATGTAGTCCTATTAGTAAGGAACAAATATCCTACCCCCTCCTCCCCTGCCTCTCTCTCACCTTGGAAAAGTTACAAGATTCTGAACAATTCTGCATAATCTATTTTACTTCCTCAAGCGAGCAGTTACTGCTGCTAATATCTTTTTTAAGAATTCTGTTCAAGTGTAACCTTGTGAAGAGCCTGCTAAAGTTCGGGCTTAGTATCACCTAATATCAGGGTATGGAAAAGTCTCTTACAGGAAAATCTCACTAAATATGAATGGTTAGATACATCATTTTTATGAGTTTTACCTAAATCCCAAGTTATATGGTAAAATATTTTTTCACAGTTTGGGGGAATACTTGTTTCCCAGTTTGGAATTTGCTTTGTGGTTGTAATAAACCGGCTTGATGGAAAGCTTCAATGCTAAAGAGACCCTAAAAAAGCTTAACTGAAATTTCCTCTAGAGTGAAATGTGTTAACATTCATAAAATAAGATGATTTTATGTCTAATAATTTGAAAGAAACTTCATTTAAATGCAGAGATTAATCAGAGATTTAATCAGAGATTATTTTCTCCTCTAAGGTAGGAAACAGTTTTCTCAGTCTTAAAGTGATCTGAAAGATCTAAAATTGTTTAAAAAATTAACTGAAACATAGGGAAACGTATGTTAAATTATTATTGTTTACTATATTAAATATGATTATAACAACATTTAACTTTAATTCAATATATTATGAATTTGTGGACAACACAAAAAATACACACTTTCCTACAAATAGTATTTTGATTATATATATGGGGGGAAAAGCAGTAAGACAATTCTCTGGCCATCTTTCTTGTCAGTATCACTTTCAAAAATAAAGAAAAAATTATAATGTTTTAAATTGGAAGTTTCTGTTATTTAAAAAAGAAACAAACAAAAACACCAAGAAAAACTATTTAAAAGACCATGTTTGGGACATACCAGGTGTGACTCAACTGAATCAAGCTCAGCTGCAGTTGACAGTTTCCAGAATCTGTTTAGTGGTTGTGTGATATCTACTGATCTTGTCAAGGGACATGGTTTAGTGGTGACCTGGCAGTGCTGGGTTAATGGTTGAACTTGATGATCTTAAAGATCTCTTTCAAACAAAACAATTCTATGACCCTATGATTATATGAGAATGGATTATCAGAACTGCAGTTCTGAACTCAAATGCCAAGAATTATCCCAACAAACTTAAGCTTGTGAATAGTACTAAATGTAAGATGCTTACTAGAGTCTTCATACAGTCAACAGCACTTCTCCAAAGTAATGTTATCTGGTTTAAGCTAATGTGTTGAATCATCCTCTCTCAACAATTATTTTACCCTAAATTTCAAAAATTTTAAGGTCTAAATTATAGAATAAAAGTAATTTCCAACCATTTACAGGAAAGGGCCTTGCATCATCTGATGCTAATGTTAAAAGTCAAAGCTATCTGAATGCCTGATGAATGATTGTTGCTAGGTGGCTTGCAGGTCTGTTAGGAAGGTAAAATGCCATAGGACATTCCAGGAGACTACAATAAGCATCTGGAACTCATAAATCTGTAACTGAATTTGTACTGAAAAATCACTCTTGAGAGGACCACTGAAAAATTGCATAAGAGCAAGTTTATGCAAAACTTAATACAGCAGGCTCTTGACTTGATGGAGCTTTAATCATCACTGCTTAAAGATTGAAATCATGTTCTGAAGTCATCTACTTCTGTCATTGTCTCAAAGGCATCTTGTTTGACTGGGCTTCTAACTTTGACATTACAATGAAGTTCATGTAGTTGGGGTCTTCAGTTCCTAGAACTCAGTATACTTACATTTAAAAATATCTAAGAGGCTGAAAAGTACCTGAGTCATAGCTGGGATTATTCCCCCTGACCTCTCCCTGCCTCATGTTTAAGAAAGAAACCTCTGTAGTACACAAGGATCAAAAGAAAATTTTAAAATGGAATATAGGATAAAATATAGCCAGCTACCAAGGGTAGCTAATGCAATCTTAAATTGACAGCTATCTTTGTTAAGATATCTGATTTTTCTGGAGACAAAAAAAAAAAAAAAGAGAGTAGTTCTCCCTCATCCAGAGTAGCAAAGGAACTGGCAGAGTGCCACAGCAAATTACTGGTGTAGTTGGGAATTAGAAGGTAAGATGTACAGGGGGAAAGGAACCAGTTATATGAGACAGAAACAAGTTATAGTTACAGATTTATCTTTTGTCTGAGGGCTACTGCTAAAATTTTCATGGCTCATTCTTGAACCCATCTTGTTTAATCAGAAAAAAAATCAGAACTGCTTGATGAAATATGCAGATGACAATGTTGGGAGGTATTTTTCAATGCAAAGAATTATAATATCATGCAAGAAAAAACAGAAGATCTCTAGGACTGGAATAATGGAAATGGGGTGACATTTAACTGTTCAGAGTGCAAGGTCAATCACTAACAGATTAATAAGAATTTTTGCATTAAATTTGAAGCTCATCAGATGGTAACAACATAGGAAGAAAAAATACGTTGTCATCTTTTGAACAGTTAATGTAATAGTGAGGAGCAGTACAACATGACTAGAAAAGAAAGAAAAAAATAACAACCAACAAAACCCCCAACAAACCAAAAGGCACTGGTGAGTTAACTGGACCATGTTCTGGAATTCAGTCCTAGTCATTCACATTTAACAAGATGGGTCTAAATAACAGCTACTAGTTTGACCAGAACAGTATGGATCTTATAAGAGAAAACTACAAGAGTGACTTTTTTTAAGCACAGTGGAGCCTGAAGGGTAGTAACTGGTCTCATTAGGAATGCATATACCTGGAAAGACAAAGCAGCATCTAAGATGAAAGTACAAGAGAAAGGAAAATACACACTAGTTGTGAAGTTGGAAACTGGGAAAAAAATCTCATGTGGAATGAAGTTCTGACAGCAGTTTCCTAACACGACCATTCTTTTTAAAATCCCATAAAGTCCACATATTCCAGTTGTTTCTAATAGCAGAAGAATGATTATGATTCCAGAAGTCCCTTTGGTTAGGAGAAGCCTTCTGAAAGCAGAGTAAGCCTAAGATCTAACAGCTTACTATTTATGCAAATAATGTTTAGACAACTTACTTAACAGTAAGTGGTACATTGCAACATATGTACACACATGTGGCTGAAAGTATACCTAAGTATACCTAAATTTTAAGTCTAAACGTTACCATATAAGCACACCTGCTCTCCACTCCTGTGTATAGTACATGTGAAATAAAGGCATAGGGTATCTCTGTTTTTTCAGTTAAAATAATTGTAAGACTCCAATGGAGTGGGCAAGGGGAGCAGGTTTTGATGCATCCTGGGGCAGTATATCTCAGAGAATATCCAGTTAGGGTTAAGCATAATTGCCTTTTTTCTGCTGTGTATGGTTAGTCTATGCATTTCTACAGTAGTATTGCAGCATTTTGTAATTCCCACAGATCATCAGAGGAAGATCCAGAGACAAAAGGGAAAATAAGAATGGGCAACCATCCACACCAGAGGTCACAGACAGAAGTCCATACAACTCTATGGACAACCAAATTAGAATTTCACTCAAACATGTTGTTCAGATAATCTTTCAGAGGTTGACCAATTCACAGCAGGTGTTTTTATCTTGGCTCTGTAAACTGCAGGCCTTAGTACAAAAAGTTATCTAATAAGACTCTTTCAGAGTAGAGACCCAGAAATACATTGGCATTGGAAGGTAACGTTTTTCAAGGCATATTGCACTTTTTTCTCCCTGGATTGCCAGAACCACACTGAATCATCCAATATTGCATAAAATCACTTCAAGAACGTGGTCCTGAATTTCCTACTCAGGATCCAATTGGCTGAAATGGTTTAAGCCATCCATCTGAGTGGATCTGCTAGCACATAAATCACTGATAAGCCAATTTGGTGCCACTTACATTATTTCTGGAGACTCACCATGTCCCAGCGCAAGATGGGCAAATTAAGCAAATTAAGACTTTCAGCCTTCATACGGCACAGAGGAACTTCTATTCTTCTGTTGTTGTTGTTGTTGTCTTGGTAGCTGTCATAAAGCCTTCTTCCTCCAAAAACAAGGAAAGATTTCTCTCCTCAAAATCAAAAGAGAAGTCACCACCTGCTGCAGCAGATGCTTATGACAGAGTATAACATTTCCTTGATTAAGATGATGGGAAGTCAGCAATTACAAAACTTCAGGGCACACAGTATCCAGAATCCTAACAATATCTCATTTGCTTTGCTAAATAACTGCCATGCTTGGACAGAGAGGACTGAGTCAGTAAAGACAGAATCACAGCTTCTGGCACACCTTCAGAGGCACTGATTAGAAGACACCAAGTGAATAGAAGCTAGAGTTGTAACATTTCATTTGCACTGAAGCTGTTAATGACCGTACTTAATTTTTGCCTAGGTACTTGAATAGAAGCATGAATAGAATCTGATAAGCCAAAAAGAACCCTGAAGTCTTGGATCAAGATTTGGAGGGACCCACTGTTTTATTCTGCAAAGAAAGAGCAATTGAAGATGTCAAATGATAAGTGTCTTTAGGAGAGTCATTGTTTTGTGACCTTGATATATATGGATAAGCATCCTGCTTGAAGTGCCAGATCAGAATATGAAGGACGAAGAACAGCAGTCTGTGCTACTAATCTTGTTACCAATCAAAGGAAAATTGCAATTTGTATGAGCTCTGATACCTCATTTCTCAGCAGCTAGTAAGTTGCCTAAGTAGCTGAAGGTACAAATTTCAAGGAAAAAAAAAAAAGAAAACTACCTAGAGGACTCCAGGAGAGAGGTGAAATGTAGACTTACACATCTTAACAGAAATAACAAAGATGTGGGCAAAGCTGTTAGAGGAACTTCCCGCAGCCAGCCAACTGTGATTGAAGGCACAGATAAAATTGGTGGCAAATCAGAAGAAAACTCTAGGGCCCTGTGCAACAGAAGTAGTTCCTAATATGATCATAGAATATTCTAGAAATTGAAGACCATCCAAAAAATACTGTATTTTGAAAATTCAAAGGAACTAAACATTTATTTGGTAAAGTAACAGGCCCCAGCTTTTCTTGTCCTCTGCCTTCTCATCAGACAGTATCACAGCCAGAAGGAAATTCAAAAGTAGGTTTCACGAGACTCTTTGTACTCCTCATCCCCTTGAGGATGCAAGTTCAAAGAATTCAAAGAAAAAGATGACATTAGAGAAACTGCCTTTGCAAGGCTATGCATGAGGGCTTGATCTCTTACCCTAGTCACTGAGCTGTAAGACATCCTTTTTTCTGGCTGGAAGAAAAGGCAGAGTTGGGCACCACCCAAATGCTCAAAGCTACTCAGATCCCAGACAGATCTAACAGCTTTACTTCTTCTGCCTCTCTTAACAGGATTCAGATCCCTAAGCATTTTCTCAATATAAGCTTCTCTTTGAGACAATAAAGAATACTAGTATGACCATTTGATAAAGGTATAACTTCCCACCACTTATGAGGCACTTTGAGAAATCCATCAAGGAAGACACAAAAGGGATAAAAAGTTGTTATTGTTTTGGGGTTTTTTTTAAAAGAGAGATACAAACAAACGAAGATTTAAAACAATCCAGAAAAACCTTTACGGGATAAATTAAAGGCCAGGAAAGAGTAGAACAAGGTTTAAACCCAAGCTGCATTTACCATGTGCTCCTCCTTTTAACATGTGTTCTGTCCATTTCATGGTAATGGGCATAGGTCATAGAATCATAGAACGGTTTGGGTTGGAAGGGAACTCCAAAGGTCATCTAGTCCAACCCCCCTACAATAGGCAGGGATGTCTCTACCTAGGTCAGGCCACTCAGAGCCCCATCAAGCCTGACCTTGAACGTCTCCAGGGATGGGGCCACCATCTCTCTGGGCAACCTGTTCCAAATGCACAAGAGTAATGCTAAAGGAAAGAGGCTCATTCACACCCACAACAGGAAGATACATATGGAAAATCACCCACAAGAAAAGTAATCATTTGAATGTCAATGCACCCATATGTAGAGTTATATAAAAAAGCAAATTTATATAGAACTGTAAATATGGCTAGCAAATAATAAAATATGGTATCACATATATAAAATAAATAAAGGTGATATAAAAGACATGGTGGTATAAAATATATGATGGTATAAAATATGAAACCACAAAAGTGATATCATTCCTATCAACAACAGGAATGATGTATGAGTTGATAAAGCACCTTACACTCAGTGGGAGACAATTTCTACTAATTCAGAAATTGACTTAAGAGATCAGAAAGAATGCATACTGTCCAAACAAATTCCCTCATTTGGAAGGAGAGAGCAGACAATAAATAGTGCAACAAATTACAGGGAGATTCTAAAGCAGAGAGAGACGTCAATATAATAGAAAAAGAGCAAAGAAAGGTCTTCCTGTAATTATGGATAATATTTGTGCTGTTAAACTAAACTGTATACTTGCAAAGCAAAAAAAACAAGGCAAAAAGAGTGAGATACAAATTTTTTAAATCTTATCCTTTCCACTACCAATATCTCTCTTCATAACAGAACAGACAGCATATTCATCTTCAAAGTCACTCTCAGGTTCACAGAACTGAAAGGTGTTACACAGGTACTCTGCAGATAAAAAATATTTTACTCTTTTTAATATCTGTCGTGGAAGTTTTCAGTTAGTGAACTATACAGTCTGGTAATGTAAAAGAAAGGTATGGATGGAATTTCAGAATTAGTCTCTTGATAAATTCCAATTAGTTTTAAAATCTTTGGCATATGTTGGGAAATGCAGCTATATGACCATCTTTTAGCTTATGTCAAAATTATTTTCCATAATTACTACTTAGTAAGCCTTGGGTCAAATTTTCCTTTCACTAACACCAGTAAAATGAGGCTTAAGTAAAGGTTTTTTGCTGTCTCCAAGACAAGAATTTTGTTCCTAATTTTTTCATTAAGTGCTATGTTAAAAAAAAAAGACAGCATGTCAGATCATATCAACGTAGTTACATTTGATACAGCTGTAGTCATTTACATAAAATCAGAATCTAGCCTACTATCACAGATTAACTGTGAATTTTAAAGTAATGCAATCAGAAAGAAATAAAATTCCTTCCACTGTTACTTCTATCACTATGAATAGAATACAGGATTTTCCTCCTGTCTTTCTACTTTAAATAATTTTTTTTGCTACATTTGATGTATTAATTCCCTCAAATATCCCTGAAAATGTTACAGTGCAATGCAAGTGCTGAAATTCCTATACAAAAGTTAGTGTGTCCATACTGACTGAGAATTTTGAGGGGGTTTTTTTATGGAAAGGAAATAATATTTGAATACTCAATGCAATATACATTTATTAATATAAAATTAATATATATATACACCCAGGCTATTGACACGTGTACATACGTGTGTGCCCTCATTTCAACAAGAACTTTACACTCAGTTACAATGTAGCCTTTTTAGCACTGTTTCATATGCATCATCACATAAAATTCTACACCTAAGTTCACTGTGCCCACTTGTATGGACCTGTATGAAATTCATACAAAAGGGATACAAATGATTTGTTTCCATTTGATCTTTTAAGCTTTCATAACCATATTGTGGTGGGTTTACCTTGGCTGGGTGCCCAGTGCCCACCCCTAGTCCCTCTATCACTCCCTCTGCCCCTCAAACCTCCGTCAGCAAGGCAAGCGGGGAGAGAGTAAGATGGAAAAGAAAAACCCATGGGTTATGATAAGAAGCAGTTTTAATAAGCAGCAGAGAAAGCAAGGCCGCACGCACGAGAAGCAAAAGCAGCAAAGCTGTTACTCTCTACTTCCCATCCGCAGGCGGTGTCGGGCCTGTCCCAGGAAGCAGGGCTCCAGAACGCAGAGCGGTTGCTCGGAGGACAAACGTCTTCCCCTCGAATTCCCCCGTCCTCCTCCCTTTATAGTTGAGCTGACGTCATATGGTATGGAATATCCTATTGGTCAGCTTGGGTCGGCTGTCCAGGTTGTATCCCCTCCCAGATCTTTCCCCCCATACCTTTGGTGCTGTGTAAGCACTGATAGTCATAACAGGGGTGTGTTATCAACACCCTCTGGCTTCCAGTACTGCAGCATGTGGGCTGCATGGGGAAAATCAGCTCAGACAGACCCACTACACATATACATATATTAGATACAAAAATGCTTTATTTCTTCTTCTGAAAATCCTCTTAATTTCATTGTTGTGTCAAAATCTCCTTATCCCATTCAGCCACAGCTCAAAAACTCATACACACATTCATACAGATAGAGAAACATAGCTTGGCACAAGATGGCTTTGGAAATCGGTGCGTAAGGCAGCTCTAGGCAAGCACAGCTAAGTACATTGTCTGTGAAGTTTCATAGTGACAGTACTAACAAAGCTTCATGAGCTACACAGGAGTGCCCAGTGTCTCCTTAACATCCCTGTCCTCAAGACAGAGGGCAGATCCCAGGCAAGTCCTTTCCTGTGTGGTACCATGTCTTTTGCTATCAGTTTCTTTGCCCTGCCCTACTGCCCATCAAGCTGCAGCCTGTGTAGGGTTAGGTTTCTGCTGACAGGCTTATGCTGGCCATTGCCTTGAGGAGTAAGAGTGAGCAGTAACTGTCTCAACAGAGACATTCAAGTTGAGTTTCTCTGTTTAGTCATCTGTTTTCACAAAACTTGTAGAAACCTCCAATTTTTAAGGTTTCTAGTCCTTCATCAAAATATCCAATGGTGGGACAGACTATTTAACAGTGGGCTAATAGAAAGCATCCTTAGGAAATAAAGCTAAAATCCATGTATATAAAGCTATACCCACATATACCAGGGACTGTGCATGTTTCAGGTAGCAATGCTATTCCTGTTTATACTCTTTATTCATGCCTTTCCCTTTGCCAGTGTAGACAAACAGCAAGAAGAGAGTTTGTCAGAGAAAATTAGTACTGCAGCAGCATGACATAGAAAAACGCTTCATTTCAGCTACAGATCTCAGCTGATACCTTGCCATTGCAACATCACCTTGTTTTCTAGTCCTGCAGTTTTCCTACCCCAATTCTTGCTCTTTCCTCCAATTGTTCAAAGCTGTGTATCTCATATTATTTCTCTTCTGGTACAAACCTCTTCCAGCAGCTAATGACCCTGCAGGAACCACTTCATTTTTCTCAGCTGTGTGATAGTGCAGACAAAAGAGCAGCTGTCCACCTCGGACACTCACAGCTCATACCAGTACCATTTTCAAAGAGATCCTTGAGCACAAAATATTTAGATTAACCCACTACTGAGGACAAAAGAAAAATAAACTCAGGCTTGTCCTCAGATGTGGAACAAACAGCTGTTCAGTGCTTGGTACTCCAACCCTTTCCCTTTTAACATCTGTACTGAGAAAGACACTGCATACATATACTATGGAAAACAACAGAATAATGCCTCTCTTATGCATCATGAAAATACAGGCATTTACTCCCATTTTTATATATTCCCAGCTGTAGGAATGGGTGGAAAGAGGTGGGAAGTGTCTTTTCCCTGCTTTAAATTCTGCCATGTATAATGACAAAAAAAAAAAGTATCTGAAAAGCCTCTGGTTTAGCAACTTTCAGGACTAAAGCATGTTCAGCACTGCAGTGCATTGGAAATTAAGCTCTGTAAGGTTCATACATTACCACTAACTTTAGTTTAAAGATAATAAAAAGTTAGGGAGGAGGCAGAGAAGACTTTTTCTCCCAACTAGGTAAAAAGAAAAAAACCAAACATGATGGTTGAAAAAACCTGTATTCCACAACAAGTCCTTAAGACTCCCATGTGCTACATCAGCAGCAGTACATCCTCGATTTTTATTGTAATCTTGTGGCTTTTTATTTGTAACTTATATGAAAAGAATCACATTGATTGGGGCAGATTTAACTCAGTAAAACCTATTCTACTGAGATTGTCAGTGCTAGGTGATTTTATCAAGTTCTCTTTTGGTTTCATTTTCTTCCTCATCCCCATCCCCAGGGGAGATTGCAGCCCAGCTTGCAGAGCAAATTGCCCTAAATTGAGTTCTTTCTCTGCCACATACAGGCCTGCCTTTGCTCCTCAGCTTGAAAACTTTATGCATTCTTATTTTTCTCTATCTTCCTTAACACCCCCCTTCTCTTTCCAATTAAAATGGAGAAGTTTGCACCGATACCTGCTCCCAATTAAATGAATACTGCATTACCAGCCACACTCTCCAGATCTCCTTTACCCTCCCTTCATTAGCCCTATTCCTCCGAGGTTTCCTGGCTGTCTGCCAGGGACTTATGGCAAGAATTCAAAATCTTGTACACTTTATCCCCTCAAAATCATTCTTGAATTTAAGCAGCCTGTTCCTTGGGCCTGGCATGAGAAATGTTAGTAACTGATTCAAAGAGGAGGGGGAAAAGAAAGAAAATTATTTATTTAAAAGGTTAAAAAGCTCCCATAAAAAAATCTAAGCTAAAAGAGGTTAAACTTCCGGGCTAATTGGCTTCCGTTTCCTTTTAAAAAATCTTTCTGGAAGACAACAAATGACAGGAAGGTGTTCCTGTTTTATTTAAGAGTATTCATGCCTACAGAAAACGCATCATTCTCTTAACACCTCAGGCATGTTCACTACTGCTCACTCAAATTATACACCCAGCACAGAAAAAACCTAGGCAGTCAGAGTCTTAAGCAGTTGGGTTGTTGGGGGGTTTTAGGCCTTTTTTTAAAAAATCACCATCTAATTTTCCAACAAATGTGAGCACTGCAGTACCATGGCATCAGCCACTCTCATCTGACACTTAAAATAACTAACATCATGTCAAGCTGTCAGCAACAATAGCCATATTGGCAAGTCTGAAACAGCAGAGGGAAGTAATGTAGCCTTGCATTACTACTTAAAACTATATAAACTCTCCACATAGATCATGCAAGTTTGCTGCATTTATTGAACAATAATTTTTCAAATGGCTCAGCATAATTTAGTGGCTGAAGGTCCTTATGTAAAACTATCGTTTTTCTTGTGACCTGATTAGAAGCAGTCATTTAAACCCTCTAAAGCAAAATTCTGGTACTAATTGTCTGATGCTCAGTGACTGCTTGCTTCAAAATCATTCTCCCAAACCAAGCAGGTCTCCTTTCTTGTACACTCTAGAAGAAGCTTTTCTTTTTAAAATACTGCAGTATTTTTGTAGCATTGCAGTAGTCTTCACAGTTTTGCAGGAGAAATTTTTAGCAATGTGAATACCTTCAAGTGGATTTGCTCTCTTCAGTAAAGCCAGGGAAAACAAGGTTTTTGTAGCATTGAATCCCTCCTTACATTAGCTGCCTGTTTCTCACAAGCCACAGCTTCCCTGGTAATATTGAGTTGGTTTGTAGGAGCCAAGGTGTGCATGTGTGTGTGTGGCAGGGGTGTTAACAGTTGGCTTTTAAGGATTTCAGTGACTTGCAGGCTACATGTTTAATTTTCTGCATTTCTTCATTTCTCAGTCAGCATGGATGATTCCTGCCTAATGAATGCAATCTCCTTGGAAAATTTTTTAAAAGTGAAGAAAGAAAACAATCTCCTATTTGTGGAAGCAGCTTCTGATCTTTTTTTCCCCCTGTTATTAAATCTCTCTTTACTAATACTTTTCATTCCTTTTTACAGATGGAAACAGAAAAGAGTACTATACCTATGAGACTTGACTGTAAAAATAGTAAATAATACAATATTTAGGTCTTACTAATCTTTATGTAAGATCTTATTGCATTTACCCAAGTCATGTCCACAAGCAAGTGACAACACTCTCTCACCCCTTCCCTTACAGATAGATAACAAAGAGCAAACTAGTGCAGGATCAGAACTGACAAATGCAATTTTTAGAGCAAACAAAACGAAAAAGAAAAGTAACAACTATGCAAAAATATACTACATATAGGGCTCAAAAAAACCTAAAAAATTCTATCCAGTTAATATAATACACTCTAAGAATTGACATAGTATATTACAACACCATAAAATAATAATTATTAAATTAAATTAAATAAACTCACTATATCCATACTAGAAAGTCTCAGAAAAGACCAGCCAATATCTCAGTGCTAGCATGCTGTTGGACTGCATTCAATATTATTAATAGTCTCTGCTCAGGAAAGGCCACAGATAATACAAGCCAAGACAGAACGATACTAAAGAGTTGCATGTTAAATAATTCATGGATAAATAGTATAGGTACATTGTATCGCAGTACTTTCTGGATATTTTTGTGACCTACAAGAACCATTAAGTTATGGATGTTGTGTAAGGTATTGTACAAACAAAGCAGTACTGTTTTCTCCAATAATCATGCTAATTTAAAGATCGTCCTTCAGACAAATTCAGATCAGGATTTAAATCCTAGTATCTTTGCTGTACCCTTTCAACAGACTCTGTGACTAGCAAAGAAAAAATATAATCTTCAAAAAAGACATAGCATTCTGGTATGTTTAAGTTTCATGCTATCCATCAGCAACAAGACCATGACCAGGAAGAAATCTCAATGCTTAAAAGTTAGCTGCCAAAATGAGGTAATTTTTATGTGTCCGATTCTTGGAATGAAGTCAAAAATCCCTTGTTCTCAGGTTCCCTAAATAGTACATGGGGAAAATTAGGTATTTTAGAAGGAGCCAGTAAAGCCCTGAGCTGTGAGCTACCTAAAATGATTATATTTAACTAACAACTGCCTACAATGCATTTTGGGAACCGCTAAAGACCACCTCTTTACATGTATTCCCAACCCTAGTAACTCAGGAACTGAAGCAGTACCTCTGTCTGTAGGGCACCAGAACCTTGAACTTTGTTTCAGTGTTCTCCCTCCTCAGACAGCGAATCTGTTTTGGCAGAGTTTCAACAGCAAGACTGGAGACCATGATTTCCATCCAGAGTAGCCTTGCATCTAACAGCAAAAGGCAGATTTTGAACAGTGATGATTTGAACCTGCTGAGCTAGAGGAAGGAACTGAACCCAAGTTTTAAGATATTAAAAAAATCTTTTTAAACATGTAGTCATTCTATAGAAGGGTAAACTGCTCTTTTATTGATTTATTTTAGGTGTATGATATTAACTCAATAGCCACATTTTGATAGGAATCTACTGCAGTTACCGGGTTTGAGGTGCATGCTCAGACTGACAACTGATTTCTTAGAATTATACTGTAAAAACTGATGTCTTTCTGG
>VYZX01020616.1:10875-25658 GCA_013401335.1 Brachypteracias leptosomus | reverse complement strand
GCATTTCTTCATTGAACTCAACCAGTCCCGGTTTTCCATTTCTCTCCACTTCAATATTATGAGCTGGAGATAACGGAAATGTGATCTGTCTGTCTACTGCTGCTTCTGGAAATAAAAATATTAGCAAGATTTCATAAGCATTGCTTAAGGCTTACAGAAAACAGAAACAGTAGCTTTCATATCAAATTTACCAGCTTTCTGCTCCAAACGCTATTTCTAATATAAGAACCACAAATATACAATGCATGATTTTCATATTAGGATTGCAATGGAAGTTGTAGCAAATAGTTAAAAAGTACTTATTTGAATGACCTGTAAACAGCCTGCTTTGCTTTAACAGTGCTCACAATATTTTCTCCTATTAATCAACTGCAGATTACTCCTAAGTAATTAGACTCTAGTATCGAAAGTTTGATAATTTACAGTGAAAATGGATAGCTCCTGCTGAACATCAGACATTTAGATAATACTGAAGTACAGCTCTTTTTTCTATTCAATGGTTCTCATGAGTCATAGATGAAGAGGACATGCAAGCAAATGAACAAGAAGCATACACAGTGAATTAACTGCCAAATCAAAAAAATATTAGTTTCAAACTGGAAGAACTATGCCTCTGGCCTTTCTTTTATTACACACTACATATTTAACTGTTTCTAGGATTCCTCTAGTACAAAAAATGACTGAATAAACTCTCCCATACGCATCTTCCTTAGGTCTTATTATCTTAAAATTTCAGTTTCTTTCTTCCCCTATGCAAGGAGAAAAGGGAAAGGCGAGGGGGAAGTTAACTGAATTTCCGTCCGAAGGTTTTACACATTTTCAAGGACCACCAAACAATCCTAAATATTACTTCTCCTTGGGGTTGGAAAAATTTTTGTTAATATCCAGCACAGACATAAATTATCTAGGTTTGTCATCCCTTACAATGAAATCATTAGTGCCCTATTACTTCATTCAATATTGCATAGGGAAAAAGACAAATGTTATTATGGTCCTTTTGCAAAGGACCAAAGAAATTGAAAAAGGGTAGGAAACAACTGCAATGCAATGGCACTTGAGAGGATGTTGGTTAGTTGAGGTTCCCCAATCCTACTGAATCAAAAAGAAAATAAGACCTTGCCAAGATTGTGTTGCAGGTGCTTTCACATCCCCCAGCCCTTTCCAGAGCGCCTGTGTATACCCTGGCTCTCCACTCCACGCTTTCTCCACTCTATCCATAACAGAAAAAAAGCAAACTCTGCTACATTGCATGTAAGGAAGCGAAATGTCACTTTCTGAAAGAGCTCTGTCATGTCTTATGATCGGTGTGCTGTACTGTAAAGAATCCATGCAACGCTCTGGCAAGCTACTTCACAGCCACATCAAATGTCTTCAAAGAATTACCAACTCATGGAACTGTTTGCTCAAAAATACTTAAAACTGAGACATTAAGGAGAAAAGCTTAGCTTTCTTCTACTGTTTTGTTTCCCAGGCTAAGATTTTCAGATTAATTCTGATATCCAGATTCGCAAATGGACTGAATTCTAAAATTAATGCTGAAAACAAAGCAGGTTCCATTCAGAAGACCAACACAGAATCACCGAACCATAGAATCATTAAGGTTGGAAAAGACCTCTAAGATCATCAAGTCCAACCATCAACCCAACACTACCATGACCACTAGACCATGTTTTGAAGTGCCACATCTACACTTTTTTTAATGCCTCCAGGGATACCACTTCCCTGGGCACTGTTCCATCGACTAGCTGTCCCATTTTTTGCTTTGATATAACAAAATTCTGCTACATGTTAAATTAAAGTTTTACTTCAAGCATTAACCAAAGGAAAAACCTGCATGTACAACTATTGACTGCTGTCCTGCCGCCACAGTTAGTACTTCTGTTAAAACACTTAAACCATCTTATATCCTAAAGGAATACACTTTTCTCCAAGAATATTACTTGCTAGAATATTTTATGCTTGCATAACCATCAGTTTCTACAATTTCTTTAAGGAGCATCCCCAATGTGCTTTTTTCTTGTTAAAACACTGGGGGATGCTAAAGAGTGGGAAGTTGTATGAAGGCATGTCAATGACCTCTGGTATGATGCATTGCTTTTTAAAATTTACAGGTCTGTTACCCTTGTGTAACTGAGGTGCTCCTATGTAGCATTTTAAAAACCAGAAAATTTAAAAATGCCTTTATAATCATGCTTGTTGTTCTCCCAAACATTTCACATCCATCAGCCATTTTAATAATATCTGACAGTAAGATTTCTCTGAATACCAAGTTCCTAGAAGCTTTCCAAAAAGAGGTGGCCAGATAAAGATAACCAATTAATGCCTCAATAAAAGGAAGCGCTGCATGTAGTACCTTCAACCCCAGGCAGACAGGGCAGCAGGACATGCAGTGAACACTCTCACCACAGGAAAATCCCAGTGGAGGCACAAACTCTTTCACATCAAAGAAGTGACTTTTCAATTTATGCTACCCCCTCCCAAGTTCCCTGAGAGCTAGTAAGATGCTGAATCCTGCCAGGAGTCTTCCCAAGACAAGAGCATTCATAACTTTAGTCTACCTCTGTCAAAGCTGCAAGGAATAAAAAGTGAAATCATTCTGCAGCTTTCATATAACATAATAAGCCAGATGATGAGAGAATTCCCAAGGAAGCCAGTTTTTATCTACTGCTATAAAAAAGTGCCTTGCTATCTTCTCTTATGTATGCAAGAGACAATGGTAAATAATTTATTTCTGTAACCTGGAATAGTTTATTGTAATTTTTTTCAAATATATCAAGAACTTAAGAGTTTAAACCATTTGTTTCAGCAGACCATTTCTAGGATGATTTACAACTGACAATATTTTTTAAAATGACTGTAGGATTCAAGCAATACAGAATAACAATTCAGTTTGATCTTTTTTCAGCTATGTTCTTATTGTAGAAAATTTAAAATCTTGAAACTCTTTACCCAGTTTGTTCCCCCAATTTACATTTAAACATGGTAAGTGAAAACAGACCATAATGCTGAAAAATAGAATAAAATGAAAATAAGTAACACTGAAATATTTACACAATCTTAAATAGTTCTTCTAATATACATCACAGAGAATAGTAAGTTTGAGAAAAGAAATAATATTTTGAAAGATACATTAAATTCTTTCTTACCATTGACTTTCCCTAAGCCTGGAGCTTTATTTTTCAGTAAAGTCACTTGAATCTGGGGAATGTTTGTGATGTTTGAATTCAAAACAAATTTGAAGTCCACATGTCCAACCATACAGGCTTTTGGTAGAACCAGTTCAAAGACATGCTCATCCCAGCTGTTGCTGTCAGGGAAAAAAGACAACAATGACCCAGTGTTAATAGAAAATGCAGACGAAGCAGGCAGCATTACCTAGTACATTCTCCATTGATGCACAGTCTTTAAAAAGAAGAAAAACTTATTTTGTGTTGACAGCCACATTAATTTCTGATATGAAAGTTTCATGTTGCAGTTAACCACATCCATTTTGTGAAGAACACATTAAAAGACAATTGATAAAAGATGACAAATCAATGTTTAGATAAAAACAGCAGTGAAAAGATTTCATATTACACTGCAGTTTTCATATTACTATAAATACCAGTTACTCATTTCTAGGAAAAAAGAAACAAGAAAAAAACAGAGCCACTAAAAAAAGAATCTACCAACCAAAGAAGTGTATGAAAGCATGACAATCTCTTAAATTGGCCTTCTCCATTGCTAAGACTTAATGTCACTTTCCAGCGGTACAACAGCCACCTTTGTTTTCTGGATGACCAGAAAACTCAAAATACTAGTTTCAAATTATTTTTGTAAAGACATTTGATTATTTATACAGGATGAGAAGTACTTCTTACTAAATGCACACTCAGAAGTTTGTGCTTTGAAAAATGGACGCGGCTTTCTTTCTATGAGCCATATTTTCCTTTTGAAGCCAACTTTGGTTTACACTGGAATCGTAAACTTGAGGTAATTACTCCTCAATGACCAGTTCCACAGTTTGATACACTAAGGTTTGTAAAAACCAGTTCAAACCAAAGAGTAATTCAATAAAATTAATAATGTGTCAATTGTCCCATTTGTATACATTTTTAAGATAATTGCACTTCCTGATAACACAATTTATCAGTAAATTTTTTTTTTTTTGAATGTAGTAACTTTTATAGCCTGCGACTATTTGTGCAACTGAGAACAGTAAGAACCTGTGTATGCTGCTATAAATACTGGTTAGATGTTTTTTTAACATCTAAATTACAAAAAGATTTTAAATCAAACGACATATTACACATCAGGTATGGTGCAGAAAACCACTTTAAAAATAGATTAAGGATTCATACAAATGTACTTAATTCTTTGTAATTTTTACACTAATATTCCTGAAGGCCATCTCCCTTAGGCAAGCATAATACACTTTACAACAGATTCCAGGTACATCTCATGAAATGACACACCAGCTTTCCAGAACAAGCAACTTAGGTAAATAAAATATAACAAAAATTTATCTTACAAATCCAGAGAAAAAAACCCTCTGTGAGCAAATGTACCACTAAAATCTTAGAATCACTCATGGCTTAGAGAACATGTAGCCCAGTGCAAAATACAGAGATGTTGGGGTGGTTTCTTACATCTGAGTATTCCTACAAATGTCATACAAAGCATGGACTGAATGAGATATTCAAAGACGCAAGCCTTCTCAAAGGTGAAGTAATATTCTGCTTACCCAGTTTAAGATCTGGTTACAAAACCAGAAATGAATAATAAATCAGTTAGTCTGCAGTAGTCTTTTGCAGTTTGTATGTTGCATACAATGCATAGTGCCATACCAAATTACAACTGTTGTCTACACCAGAAATCTTTTTTTGACATAATTCAGCAGCAGATGCCTCAAAGGAATTTAAGTATCTCTCAATAGGCATATATGGAATAATGATCCTCCATGAAGGTCTCACAGTAATCCAACAGTGAAGAGATCGTCTTGTACCTGTGGCAATGAACTTCACAATCTAATTCTGTGATGAGTGAAAAATTCCCCTTTAAAAAGATTTTAATTTCTCATACCTCTAAGTGCATCCTCTTTATTCATGTGGAAGTTTCAATGAAGAAAAAAAAAAAATTTACTTCCTTATTTTCTCAGTATTTAGCATATCCATCCTAAATTCACTTTTCTCTAATAATCTAAGTATTTTTAGCAACTTTTCTCGCCTTTGAAATTCTTGAAAATCTACTGCACCTTTTTAAAGAATACACAATCAAGACTGTGTTCTAAATGGAAATATACCAACATTCTCACTACTCAAAATATTTTCCCAATGCACTTCTTCATTCCTTTTCTAGAACATCTCATCAACGTTTGATCTTCCACTACAATGGAATTCTGAGCTGCAGACCCATTTCCAGAGTTTAAACACTGTGAAGCACATGAGTATCTAGTCCTCCCTTCTTTCACATATTTTCAATATGTCTGCATAAGATGAATACATAAGATATTTGCTATATAAATTTGAGAAAAAGCCAGGGAACTCAGATATCACTGTTTTATCAAAGCATATTAGGAATTAATGTGCTTTTTTAAAAAGGATTAATTTAAGATTTCAGTTAAATTGCCACTTAAGGAGAAATACTGATATTTAGATAATTCATAAGGTAAATTAGACTCTGCTTTTTCTGTTCTGTTACACAGCCTGTTAAAAATAACAAAGTAGGATTGAAAGTGCCCTAGTGTAATATAATGCCATTTCCTAAAATACATTTACAAGATTATCTCCTCCTATCTTTTTGAAAAACCAAAGAATTACCATATCAAATTGCATTACTCATCCATCTAAGACTGTAATCTCACATCTTGATGGGAATCAGTATGAGATACTCAAAGAGGAGTTAAATGAACCTCATGTTAAGGACCAACAAAATAATCCAGAAATCCAAAAGTTTCTTCTGAGATAACTTTTAATTAAGAGCTAACATTGCTCTCAATCTTAAGATTGTATGTTCTAACCTATGAACAAAGGAACTACATTTTAATAACTTTCATCATGAGTCATTTAGCAGCTGTCGGAGATTCCCAGTACTAAAATCAAACCTTTTAAATTTACCTCATTATGTTGCTGTTTTACTTTGCAGCAGGCACAATTCTTTTCCTCTAATGAAACAATATCGTAAGATAATGTTTCACCTATTATCTTCCAATTAACGGCTGTTACCTTTACTGTTTGCTTCCCTCTATCTTCATATTGGTAGCTTTTTACTTTTCAGCTGTTGCTGAACACACTGGATAATCAATAGTCTTAGTTAGAAGTTATTTTGCAATGAACCACCTCCTTCCCACTTGTTACATACAGGATATTATACTTACACAAACCACAAGATAAACAAAGATTTTAAAGCCTACGACACACTGCAAGCTTTTAACTGTAGCTTATGAATATATAATTAAAGCAAGTTCAGCTCATGTTAGGTGTCAGTCTTGGAAATGCCTGCAACTATTACCTTCCAGACCTGTTTTCCCACCTGGAATAGTTCATTATCACGTAATAACAACAACAACAATAAGCTTTCCCTTATTTATACAACGAGGGTGAATCAGACTTTTACAGAAACAATCAAGAATATTTCTAATTCTAGCAAATACGCTTATCTAATTAGATAATGAAATGGCAACATCTAGCAAACAAAAACAGATGAATTCAAAACTCAACTTCAGTTAAGGTCCACTAAAGCAACTCTGGCAGTATCATGAAGACCTTAAACATAAACTACCAAATAGGTACCATTATTTTCAAAAATACACATTCTTCAACTTGCACACTACTTAAATACAAACCGCATGACATTTGTGACTATACCAGCTCCATGAACTAGCTAAGTGATACACATATGATTCTTTCTGCACCATTACCCCACCTACCTGTCTGTCTGTAGCTTCCAGGTTCGAGTATGCTGAGCTGCATCCCCATGGTGCTGCTGGTGCAAATGCTGAGGATGCCGCCTTTGCTGCTGCTCTTGCTGGACTTCTACCCAACAGGGAGGGACAGTGGCTGAAAATCGTGGCGTCAAGGTCTCAAAACGGGTCAGTTCCACCAGGGAAGCCAGTGTTTCAAGGGAAAACGGCTGGTCCACCAAAAGATCAACTCCTGAATAATTACAGAATATACATCAATTACTACAGAGGTACTTTTTCCAGAACATTCTATAAACAGTTTGAAATATAGCCAAACAGCTACAGATAAAACTAACTACATGTTACATGAAGTTTGTAAAACAAACAAAAAGATCAAGCTACCAAACAAAAAAACCTGACACACAAAGAAAAACACTCACAAGCAACCAAACAAGCCTAGCTGTGAAGCCAACATTCTTTGAAGGCAGCTCATTTGGAATAAATTTTCTAAGTACTGAGAGCTCTGAGCATGCTGTCTGAGATTTAACCAGAAGTATCAGGAAAAAGTAATTAGCCAGCTATACTTGATGACTTAAAGCTGATTAAAACATTTTTTTAATACCTCTATTAACTCAGAAAAAAAAAAAAAAAAAAAGGTAAGTTTTTTATTTCATGAAAATGGACATATGGAATTACTATGCACTTGTAACTTTTTTTATCACTGTTTAAAATATTACTTTGGTACCTGCTTATCAATATAGACTTGTTTCATGGTGTATTACAAGAACGTTTTGGAAGGCTCCCAATTTAGCTTAAAAGAGGAGTAAGTGAAAAACAAACATCTTTATGTTATGCACTTAAAAGACAGTGGGCCTAGACAAATATTTTGTCTTCTTGTCTTCACATTCAAGTCTTGTCCTGAGAAAACAAGGATATTAATTGAAGAAGAACTGAAAATTAAAATATCCCAGGGAGACAAACACCTAAAGAAATATTACAGAGGAACTCTAGAAATAAGCAGGTTTCCTCAGATTAAAAAAAAATAAAAAAATTGAGGGGAAATAAATATGCACAATATCTATTTTCTTACATTTCAAGCATTTTCTCTTAAATTGCATTTTGGAGAAAATCTTTTACTCATAAAAGACATTACTGTCACCATCCTGGGGTGCGGGAGGAATAAATAATTAAATAAACCCACACAGATACCATCCCCCTTGGTGAAGTCTGAACCAAGAAACTGTCTGGCAAAAGCAAGCCAGGTTGAAATCAGAATAACAACAAGATTACATCCTCCAGCTTGAGAGCAGAAAGGCACATGCCATTCTTCCTGAAAAAATGGATAAACTGAAGATGAGATATCCAGAGTCAGGCAAAAAATTCACACTCACAAGTACAATTATGATTTCTAATTTTCTATCTAGGAGGCAGGAAAATGCAGAAGAGATTAGAAATTGGAATTGCTTTAGAAATTTAATTTCAATAATACAGCAAAAACATTCATAATTTTTACTGCCAAATGTGAACCTCATTATCTATATGACACTGCAATGAGAAGTGAGATCACAGCTCAAACTGTGCAACAGTTCTATCTTTGAGTAGACTGGACTTTTTCCAGTTTTTTTTCTCCCTCCCCCTCCAACAGAAACAATTACAAATTCAGAGTATTCAGAGCAACCATATGTAATGTGATATCAACTCCTAAAATTGAAAAACGGACTTTCCAGTGCTTGTCAAGTATACTTGGCTTCGTTTGCCAAATTACATCATTTTTGTTACACTGTAAGAGTGAGTTATGAAAAACTGAACTTCTAAGAGCAAACTTAAAAAAAACATTTTAAACTGGTCAGGAAAACTAATATTCTTTTTCAATTTGCTTCTGAAAAAAAAAGGCATCATTTTAGATCACCACTAAAAATGTTCTACTCCTTAAAATGGAAAAAAATTTAACCTAATGTCAAGATTTACAACTCATTATGGTTAACATATTTCCTTCTAAAACAATACCATTTAAAAGATATCCAAACTGTAAATGTAGGCTAGAAAATAAAATTTAAGAAATGCATTCCAGAATGCAGACAACAGAAAAATTAACACACAAATAAAACCCTCCATATATATGAACAATATATATGGATAAAAGCTTGTGCTTTTGTCTATCCTGACTACAGCATCTTTCAGTTACAGCTTCAGAGAACACCAAAGTGATTTCATAAAAGCACACTGCTGTTGCCTGCCATCAGCTGTGAACGAAATACATAGATCAAGACTTTATGCTCAGTCAGATTCACCTAGGAGTTCATTTCCCAAACTTCCTGTTCAGCTATGTATCCATTTGAAAAACACGCTAAGACACAAGTGGAAGAAAATGGGGTTTTTTTCCTGCTACTTAGTACTTTGATTAAAAGAGAAGCAATGCAGATGTTATAAATGTTGGGGGCAATGTTTGATCATGATCCATACATGCTGACAGCTTCAGTACTTATAAAATGTTCGCACAGTATTAGCAATCATTCACATTACATGGTAAAAATCCAGTATTATTGACTTTAGTATCCTTAACTCGGATAATTCAGACTAAGAACTCTGCAATCATTTGGTTTCAACTCTTTCCCCCGGTCCCCTCAATTGAGCACTGGCTTCCTATGTCTATCAATCTTCCCTCACAGTATTTAATGGCTCAGTTTGATGCCACAGAAAAACAGCACTGAAATCATATGAACACTACTGTGTATTCAACAACTCTCTGGAAACCATTACAGACCAGGATCAAGCAATACTACAATCTCTGAATTATATGTTTACTTAAAGGTGGATCTGCAGCTTGTGGACAACCTAAAGATACAGTTACACTGAAGTCTATACATAAGTAAATCCCTTTCTTGCTCCAATAAGCTCTATTAAGGCCTATACTGAAGACTGGATGGGGAGGAGAACAACAACAACAAAAAAAACCCAGTAAAAATTAGCTCATTAGAGTACTAGCAGAATTTAAACAGGGATGATCATCACTTTGATTCATCAGGTTAGTCAAAGCTACCATTTGATTGGAAGCCACTTACACTTGCTGATAAGCTAATGTACAGGGGATGCATCGACTGAAGCACATATACGTCCCAGGTATTCATGTTCTCTCTATTGTTTGATTTGTGATTAGCAAAAGAAGAAAGGTGCTGAAGAAAGCCACTGGCTTCCCCCCTCCACATACACACAATGGTTTATTATCTAGCAGTTTTCAAACTGCAGGAATGGCTCCTCCGGTGAAATGAGGAGGAGCAAGAGAAATTCAGTCCTCAAAGCAGAGAGGACAACGGCAACTGCTGTACTGCTGTTTACAGATAATCTTATGACAAAAAGCATCTTTTCCTTACAGTGGTGAGACATTGGAACAGTCTGCCTACGGAGGCTGTAGATGCCCCAACACTGGATGTGTTCAAGACTAGGTTGGATGGGGCCTTGAGCAACCTAGTCTACTGGGAGGTGTCCATGGCATGGGGGTTGGAACTAGATTAGCTTTAAGGTCCCTTCCTACCCAAATCATTCTATGACTCCTTCCCTCTTTTGATCTCCTCTTGTAGAGTAAAAGCAGGGGTCATAAAAACATAGCCCACTACAACTTGAGGTGTTACAAAGCTAGCAGCACACAGAGGTTTGGGGGAGAAAGATAGCAAGTAGCCTGTTGGTAACAAAGATGCCATGATCAAAACTGGTCCCTGTACAGCCAACTCAGTCCTCTCCCAGCTGTTTTTGTCCTCTGCAACTGCAGGCAGACACCCCCCTACACACACACACACTCAAAATTAACATAACTTTTTTGAAATAGTCCCAGCTACATGAGTGGCTTATTTCCAGTGTGTCATTGCTTCATCTTCATGCTTTGTATTATTACTCTTCCATTTTATATTCTGTCCCAAACTCCAACTCAACTACAACAATTATGCTTTGTGTCTCCATCTTCAACAAATGCAGGTTAAACCAAAATTAAAAGCATAATAGTTTTACAGCTCTCTCAAACAATTATCTTTAAAACTCAAAGCAAGACTATATCTATATATACACACACTTTAAAAACCTGAGCGTTACTCAAATCTTCCTCAGGCTTAACCAACAAAGTTAGATTTGCTGTTAAGTTTTAGTAGCAAGTTATCTACACAAAAGCATCTATGATTAGGGCTGAGAAAAGACCAAGAGGCTCACGCATGAGCTCTCTGTTCTCCCTTAGAAGCAGGAGGAGCCCCTCATATTTTTCTCTTCTACCTGCCAAAGTGGACCAGGACACAACAAAAGGCAGCAGACTGGTGGCAGGACTGGTATATGAGCACTGCAGTAAAGACACGACCTAAATATGTTATTTAGGGTAAATATTGTATTTGGACAATTAGAAACAATTATTTCTGGCTGCCCAAGGGCAGACAGCCTTTCCAGGAAGGAAACTAGTAGGCAAATGACAGTACAATTTGAGCGTAGCTCAACCCAGATAAGCTGCTAAAAGCAAAAATCCATGAGTTCACATCATAAGCTTATCAATAGTAACTGCACTGCTTGAACTATAGAGAGCACCAATTTCAGTGTGCAACAATAACAGCTGAATATATGTTTTGAGCAGTTTTATTAAGAAGAGCTGCACAGCTTTCTGCATGAAACTTAAAAGCAATTTTACATAATGAACATATGCTTTCAATTCCAAATAAAGAGCTCAAGCCTATTTAAACTATGAGGGAAGCTCAGTGCCTGCACAATTACCTGGTGCTCCCCTGTCTGTCACACTTCAAATAACATGTAGATATTGGAAAAACAACCAGTTATACGAAAGTGTTTTGCTTTTTTTATATTCAGAACTGCTAAAGTGTTAGGCTTGTACATAACCAGTGATAGACATATGGCAACTACAGAACTACAACTTCCAGAAATTACAAAAGCATTTTTATTTATGATACCTTTTAAAATGTGCCATTTACCTGTAATGCCTGGACTAGAAGGGTTAGATAAGGGCTTGGTGCCTTCTGATGACTGTTCTACACTTTTGGAAAGGGATCCATCTACAAGTATATCAGCTTCATCTATGTCATCACAGGTCCCTCCAATCTGAAGGAAATGAAGTTCTCCACCTAGAATCATCACAGACAGCAAGACAAGAAAGTTTAGACAGGCTTGCAGTTAAAGTGCTACAAAATTATGACAGTAATTATGCAGGACCTGATACCAGTAAGATTATACAGAAAAACTCATTTTGCCTTACTACTACAAACTTTTTCATGGTAAATGCAAAAGAGAACTACAAAAATACTGACTCCAGTTATGAATGGCATAAACAACAACAACAAAATGTATTAGGGGAAGGAGACTTAAGACATAAAATTAACTAAGGAAACCTCAATAGAAACCCATAATCATAAGAATTATGACACTTTCCATAATCCAAATTACGCTTTTAAACAGAAAATGCTCCATGTCAACTGAAGGCCTACACTACCTCATGTGTACAGCTTATATGAATTTCCTTTTGAAGTTCAATATTTGAGAATTGAAAAACTACTTCCCTACCAAACTCTCCTAACTAAGGGGGCTCTTCACATTACTTCATCAAGCCTGGAATTACAACACTGACCAGGTCAACAGTCAAAAGAGAAACTCCAAAATTTTCAACAGGAACAATGTTTTGATGGAAACTTGAACTCATTCAAGGAAGTTGCCCATTTTTCACCTCTACAAATACACATAGATCAATTCTATCATTTACAGAGAAGTGACCGAGATGGAACACTCAACTTTACATAAAGTCAGGGGCAGGGAACGGCGATTAACAGTTTCAGAAGCTACAAAAATCCTAATCAGAAGAAAATCCTAGGGTAGTCCTTCCATATTTCTTCTGAAAATTGATTACAGACTGTCAATCAGCCTCTGACTAACATTATGACAAACCTTGTTATGCAAATTACCTAGGTAATCTGAAACAAACTTGAGAATAGTATGCATAATAAAAACCCAAGATAAAAGCACAATCAGCAGGCACATGTTCTACACTGTGAGGGGTGAAGAGAGTGGAACAGAGAGTGCTAGAGAGGCACGGTGGGGCAGAGAGCGAGTGTGTGGGAGGCACAGAGAGAGCTGCTGTAGGGTTTTTTTCTGGTTCTCAGTACGAAAGGCCCGACCACAAATGGCTTAATAAAATAGCTGTTTTAACAAGACAGAATAAAAAGAGGAAAATAATAGCTTGAATGACCAAAAAGGAAGAACTTCTTCATGGACAGGATCTGCGCAGTGTGCCGTGGGAAAACCCACCCGGGGCCTGGGTGATGTTGCACCAAGCACGGCTCCAGGCAACAGAAGAGTTGTGAGACTTTCTCACTATCTATATTTCTCTTTCTATTCTTATTGAACCAGCCACTTGTTGGTGGCGCCTTTCTCGTTAAGATCCTGTAAGTAGTCTGTACTGCCCCTCTCAGGCTCAATCCACCTACTCCCTCTACAAAACAGTACATCCCAGTTAGATCCCAAAAGTGGAGGGGAAAAATAAAAATAGTTCCAGCACACAACACTTCTAATGAGTTTCCTTGAAATTAACTAACTCACAAATAAGCAATTTTCCTCAAATAAACAGAATTAGGAACAGATTAAAAAACACAGGCCTAGATAACTTCATTTGGTAACAAGCCAAACCTCTGTTTGTTTCCTGTTCTCTTTACTGCTCAAAGACCAATGATCAGAATGATCTCAATGATCAAAGCCAGGTAATCTCCTGCCCTGGAAATAGAGTACACCCTCATGCAATGGAAGTTCAACACACTGACCTGCACCATCTGCCAGTTTTATGGCTGACAGCAGGAGAAATGCTACGGAACTTCAGGAAGCTGTGGGTTTTTCTAAGGGAACGTTATGTCAAGGTCTCCCTTAATCTGTAGACGATTGGGTAGAGTTTGTCTTTAACTAAACAAAACCTTGGTTCTCAAACCAAGTTTCTAAATTTCTGTTGCTAATTAGCGGCTGCAAAAAATATCCTTACCCTTACCATTTTATCTATCCTACAGGAGAAACAGAAAAATCACAATCCCTGCATTCCTGAAAGACTTCACTACTTTTCCAAGAAAAATTCCGTGCTAAACTTGAGGTATCTCATTTCCTCATAATAGCTTTTAAAAAGCTTCTGTAAAGCAGTTTATCGTTACTTCATTTATCCAGTATTAGCCTATGAAATTACTAGTGTTTATGCATGCTTTCCAAAACCCTGCAGGTGGCTTTGCTTCTGTATCACAAAGGAGACAATTGTTCTCCTAGAACATCCAAAGATGACCTTGTGAGGATGCATGTTTACTTATTTGTTTCAAAGATATCATAGTTCCCATAGTCAAGTGCCAGGAAAAAAAAAAATCTCTGCAAAAGTCAGTGTAACTTCTTTTTGGAGGCATTACAATGGTTCATAGCACTAGGCTGAAACAGAGACTTATCTGGTGCTTTATAATTCTAGCCAGGTAACAAACATTGTAAGTAGTAGTTTATCTGAAAACTTCTCTGCTCGCATCACTTTTACAGAGATGACAAATGCTTCTGTTGCACTATCAAGAAGATATGAAAGCTGACATTGACTTACTCAGTGATCATAAAGAAGAATATCTGGAAAACCAGCATCATTATACTTCCCCAAAATAACAGGTAACACATTCCAAACGTAATTAAATTAACTCTGAATTGTATTTAAAATTTATAATTTGCTTGGACTCGAGAACCTGGTAGGTTATACAAACAGAACATAATAACCATCAATCCATCCAAATACATCCTAAGCCTCCTTCTGGCAAAACAGTTGCTGTTCCAGGAAAGCAGCACTGACACAAATTGCAGAACATGTCAGACTAGGCCACTGCAGTCAAAACCAATCTGGTGGAACGTTCAGTATCCTGAATGC
>VYZX01020608.1:6234-30582 GCA_013401335.1 Brachypteracias leptosomus | reverse complement strand
ACAGTGGTCTTCCAGTACTTAAAGAAGATCTACAAGAAAGAGGAGGAGAGACTTTTTATCAGGGAGTGTAGTAATAGGACAAGGCGTAATGTCTTTAAACTGAAAAAGGGTAGATTTAGATTAGATATTAGGAAGAAATTCTTCACTGTGAGGACTGTGGGACACTGGAACAGGTTGTCCGGAGATGTTTTGGATACCCCCTCCCTGAAAGTGTTCAAGGTCAGGTTGGATGGAGCCTTAAGCAACCTAATCTAGCAGAAGGTGTCCTTGCTCATGGCAAGGAGATTGGAACTAGATGACCTTTAATGTCCTTTCCAATTCAAGCTATTCTATGATTCTATTCTCTGAAGAGGAGGAGAAAACACATCTGTGTTAAATTGGACTGTGTTCCAGGAAAGATGAGTCAACATAAGGCTAAAGACATTTCATTCTTGATGGGATTCCAGTTAGGGATGATTTCTCACAGAATCATGGAATGGTAATTGTTGGAAAGGACCTTTGGAGATCATCTAGTCCAACTGCCCTGCTAAAGCAATTTCACCTAGAGCAGGTTACATAGGAACATGCCCAGGTGGGTTTTGAAAGTCTCCAGAGAAGGAGACTCCACAACCTTGCTGGGCAACCTGTTCCAGTGCTTTGTCACCCTTACAGTAAGGAAGTTTTTCATCATGTTCAGACACAACTTCCTGTGTTCCAGTTTGTGCCGATTGCCCTTTGTCCTGTCGCTGGGCACCACTGAAAAGAGTACGGGCCCATCCTCTTGACACTACCCTTTAGATATTTATAAACATTTATAAGATCCCCTCTCAGTCATCTCTTCTCCAGGCTAAAGAGACCCTGTTCTCTCATCCTTACCTCATAACAGGCAAGTTAGCTTGACAACATAAAGAAGACAGCTGATATTCCAAGGCCTTCAACGCTCATCATGGGCCTTAATAAGACTGAGATAAGATAAAAACAAGCACTAGTAACTTTGTATGTTTACCTAGCATCTGGCACTAGAGAAGCAAAGGAACAAAATGAAAATACAATGAATAATATTATACACCCAGATGAAGTACATTAAAGTTGGAATGACAAGCAATGCTATTTTTGTGTTCATGTCAGAACCCTAACAATACTGAAACCATTGATGACTGCAGCAGCTAACCCTGCATCCCAGTCATATGTATATTCACCATGCAAAATACAAAAAAACAAATGCAAATGAGTATTTAATGGCATGTGTTGGTGTTAAATAATTATAATGTTAGGTTTCTTGTCCCTACTCATTTGTCTGCCCTAGAGTAGTTCTGAGTTGAAAATCTGAACATATCCTTACAGTGAGTGAATGAGTCCAGGCTCTACTTAGTCCATGGATGAGCATTAATTTATTTTTGAAATCTGTCATCATAAGCATCTACACAAGGTTATATAAGAACAGCCATATCACAACAAGCCAAGTATTCAGTTAGCCCAGCATTTCATGTTCAAAAATAATCAGTGGTGGATGCTTAAGGACTATAACAAACAGGCAGACACTCGATATATTTCATGCTAAAGTCTCTCAGCTTCCCGCAATCTGCAGTTTAGGTAGCTTCTGCACCAAATATAATACCCTTCTGTTCAACAGCCATTGACGGATTTTTTTTCTCCATTCATTTATCACACTGTTTTTGGAATCCATCTAAACTTGTGACATCTTCAGTTTAGAGTCACAAGGAGGCTTCACCATTTAACCAGGTGCTATATTTATGGCATGGCTCACAGATTCTGGAGTTGGGTATACAGACTCTCAGTCCATATAATGCATTTATGGAGTCATTTTATAAGGCTCTTCATCTGGGACAATAAGCTGGGGAGATAGAATTAATAGTAGAAGAAAAGGAAAAAGAAAAACAAAGCAAGCAAATTATTCTAAAACCAAAACAAATAAAACCAAACCAACCAACCAAAAAAAAAAAATCAAGAAAGTAAAGCCACAGTGCAGTTGTAAAGGTAGAGAATATGTGAGTGGCACAAGCAGAATAGGACATGTTTACAACTCTATGGGAGAACAGGAAATTAATAAAATACAGATAGTCTGCTTTTTGGTCTATAGAGAGAATAATGTATAACATGTTTTGATGTTCACAGGTACGATGATTCTTTTACTCTCTGAATCAAGAACAAATGTAAATTTTCACACATCATACACAAAAAAACCTTACTTACAAAACACATAACATATGTCACATAGCATTCAGACAAAATAACCTCTGGAGAAGAATGTGAGGTTTTTTAACCTCAGCTCAGCTCTCTTGCAGCCTTGTAAGAGATATTTTTTACAGGATTTTTAATTGCTAATGCATAGAATCAACGTAATGCACATACATAGCATCAGTTAGTATTTTTAATGGACACCGCATTGAAATAGAGTCTCCTTTTCTGCTAGGGAGTTAAAAAAATAAATGGTATTTGGATAAGACAGTAAAACAATGAGAATGATTAGAAAAAAAATTAAAGCAAATATCAAGATGCTGGAGCCATGATTTCCACATGAGGAACTTTTACTAGTACCTATTGTTCCTGGACACAGCTGTCAACATTGCAATTTTGTTCAAGTACACTTGGCTGCCTTTGTGCCTTTTTCAAGCCAGCACATTTCACAGCTATAAACATGTGGGCACCCCGGCATCACTCAGCATTGTTGTCTTTCTTCCTCGTATATTTTACATCTCCATTGCAGTGTCAGGCTAAATGTCTTTTTATGGCAGATATTCCACGGCCAGGTTTGCTCAGGGAAATCCAGGATATCTTTCATGGCCTTTGCAGGGTGGGGAGGGGAACAGAAAGCTAGCTGTGTTTTGTCACTGAGCCACACTTGTATGACCACAGAGACTGACTTGCTAGAAGTGTTTAAAACAGATTTGATGTCCAGTCACTGACATACTGATGCAGCAAGTCCAAACCTATAGCTATAATGATCAGTTTTTCCAACATCAAAGATGCTGTTGTATTGTTGCTATAGGATAACCAGTACTTTGTCATGGGCAAAGATAGCTTAACTCAGGCAGTTTAAATGAAATCAGGATGGAAGCAGTTTATTGATTTATTAATTATGTAATTAACCAGCAATCAGAGAACTATACATTCAAGATAACTATCAACAATACAAAAGATAACCTGCCTGCTGCTTCTGCACCAAGGCAGCTGCCGGATGCACACCAGTGCAGGTCCCTGCCTGCACAGAGCCAGCAGCACATACCTGCCTGCCTACCCTACTTCATCCCCAGCATCTCTCCCTCATTAAAGAACTTCATGTTTCTCCTATATTGCTTCTCAAGGTGAGCCTTTCTTTCAGGGTTTTATTGCTAGTCCTCTGGTTACTGTTTAATTCTACTAGTGGTCAGCTTAAGCAAATTTTATGTTTGTTCATTTCTTGTTGGCATTATCAGTTTTGAGGCAAAGTCCTTCTCAGAATAAGTATTTTGGAGTGCTCCTCACACACACACACACATACACAGTGTTTACACTCACTCTTCTTACCCAGGCCATGTTATCAAGAAGAGGCCACACACTTTTCTACAACACTTTCTTGTACCAGCTGAGATAGACTGATCAGCACAGACTTATTCCTTCCATATGCCAACTTTAAAATAAAGTAGTGTAAAGTCGTGTTCTTCTGCATGCTTCCATAATACGGATACTTTCAAGTAACTGCTTTCAGAAAGGAAATCTTGCCAGGAAAACTGTGCAATGTATACCAGCTCAAGCAAAAGCAGGACATATATTCATTTACAGTTCATTGGTAAAAATGGATAAAACTTAACTTTTTTTGAGTAGTTTTTGGCAGTGCAGCTTGAATTTCTATTAGGCCATTGAACAGATGTAAACCTGATGTAAACCTTTGGCTTATGGCTGGGCATCAACATGGGACTCAACATTTTGAATATTACACAGTTATCTCCCTTGCACAGCATCTGGCAAGTCCAGTCATCTGTGTTGCTAACTAAAGAATGGAAATAAAGTCATGAATTTAGATTCCTTCAGTCTGATTTCAATTCAATGAAACAACAACAGTATGTATCACTTAAAGATTTACTCCACAGTTTTTATTCCTTTTTTTTTAATTAATTATTTATTTGAGAAACTGGATAACATTTCAGCAATCACAGCTTAGGTGGTGTAAACCTATTTGTGAATTAAAAACAGAAAAATAATTCTATTGACCCTGTGAAATTAAATTAGACATCTGTTAAAAGGAAAAAAGTTTAGGTATTAGAGGGTGTGAGAAAAAAAAAACAAAACTGCAAACATAAGAACACAAACTACTACATTGGCAAATGAAATAAGGCAGGAAAAGCTTTAGAAAATTCAGGAAGCTTTATGAATATGTATTTGAAAGTGCTGAACTGTTGTGCTGCTTTGATTACTATATAGTAAGCAACCTTTTCTTACTGCATCAGTAAGCAAAATTTTCCCCAGGAAAACAAGAGAAGCAAGTTCATTCTGATTGAGAAACACTTCAGATGTACCTTAAACTGTCATTTCCATACAAGATACATTAGCACAAAATATGTACAGCCAAATTGCAAACATCAATTCTAAATTCCACCTCACACCTCTCTCATTTTCTGTCAACTCCATGCACCTAAAACTTTAGAAGTCACACTTTATCTTAGACAAGAAATCATAAGGAAGATTCAACAGTACTTGGAGAAACAACTGGTTCCAAGTGTCAAGCAATCTCAAAAATGGTAAGGGCAAAAGGAAGATATATTCATGGAGAAAAACAGATGGAAGTGAACACCCAAAGACAAGTGAGGAACTAGAAGGGATTTGAAGATTTGGACTGGAAAATCTAGGATGAAAATCAGAGAAGATAGACCAGACAATAAACATAATTTAATCTGTGAGTTTTAGAAGAAATATAGAAGAAAATGAGGAAAGAAAGAAAAGTGCTTGAAAATCTAAAAGTAGGTACTAGAAGAGGAGATATTTCATTTCCACATTCTGAATCGGAGCAGAAGATCAAAGATGGCAAAATTTCTGGAGGAGAGGGTGGCTGCATCTTCAGAAGAAAGAATCAGGTTATCCTCAAGAGTCATGAGCTTTGGTATATATGTGAATATGTGAGATTTTTACAGAGAGTGGAGAGATTGAATGGGTAACACATATGCAGTAGTAAGAAAAACTTACCTCAGACTTAGTCAATTATCACCAGGAATCAACAATAAGATATGAATATCTACTGTGGATTTAAAGGAAAAGTGACAAGGCCATACTGAGGGTTAAGTATTGCAGTATTTAATAGAGCATGCTTAAGTAACTGCCTGGGCGTAGCCATCATATCCCAGTCCCTTTAACTACAGACTTCTCTAGGGATCAGATCAGTACCATCATCAAGAAAAATACCTATCTGAGAGCATTACGAATGGTTACAAACCATTTGCCTGATACCAATCCAGTTGTAATCATCAGCGTCCAGTGAAACACAATTAATTAATACCCACAGGAATTTCAGTATTCCAATCTCAGTGAATAAAACCATCCTGTTCTTGAAATATCACCATTTTTTAGATTTAAGTATTCTGTCAGAATGGAATTATTGTGTTAGATGCCGATTTCTCACAGACAAAGTGAGAACTACTTCGTCTCTTTTCCTCTTTTTCCTGATTCCTGCAACCTATTGTAACAACAACACAGCATAGAAAATGAGTTTCCTGGCTGTGCAGTGTTCACTAGCTCTGGCATTGCCTGGAAGTGTCCTGCAGGAGAGACTGCAATATTGTGCTCGGAGAGATTCCAGGTCCTTTGGTTTGTATCCACTCTTACTCGGTGGCATGGTCAAGGTCACCAGGATGCCTGACTTCTTTCCCTAGTGAAAGGACCGCTGAATACAGAGAGTGAAGCAGGGAAAGCACAGCAGCTGCCATAAGAGGGAACATGACCCCTCTAAAGCATTGTTCAGTCCCTTGAGTGGGACTAACAGCCTGCTTGTGCGAAGGAAAGAAAGTGGCATAGGGGAAGTGATGGTACTGCCGTGCAGGGACACGATCTTCACTTCACTTGGCACACAGGAAAAGCAGAAAAAAGGTTTCATCAGCTGCTTTAGCTGAGTGCATTCAAGTGTGATTTCATCTTCGGGGTGTGTGTGTAAAAGACAACAGGAAGAAGCACTTAGTTTGATTGCACTCTAGCCATTTGCTGATAATGTGGTTGAAAGCAATTGTGTCTGATAATTTATGTTTTTAAAAGCCTGATTTGCAATAACAGCTTTAAAAACACTGAACAAGATTAAAAGAAAAAGGTGGGGATTGGAAAATTAAATCTGTAAATGGAATTTAGAATTGGTAACCTAGCATGTAGTGGGATGAAATTATACACAAACTGTTTTATATGTTAAAATTTTGTATGAAAACAAAGGGTTTGTTTCTCATTATACAGTTACCTAATAGTCTCAAAAATGGGATGCCTTTTCACAAGAAAAAATAAGTGATAGCTTCGATATTTGCTTGCCAAGGTGTCTGAATATAATGAAGTTATATTCTCCTTGACTGCACAGTACCAAAGTCACAGTTCAGACGGTTCACTGCAATGGGATAGATAACAGCTTTCTTAGGGACAGGGTCAAGTTAATATATTAGCTCTCACTACACAAGACTAGAAGGAAAAGCTTTTTGGGAAGGGATAAATACAGACAACAAAACCTCCCATGAATGGGAATGAATAACACTCACTATCTGCAACCTTAGGGATATATAATTCTCCTAGAAACCCTGCCTTCTCAGCTGTTGTCAGAATAGATTTTCCAATAAATACATGCAGAACCAATTCTGTTGTCCTGTCTACTGCTTTTACAAGTGTGGGTTTATGCATGGTGATCAGTAGAATTAGTATTATCTGTGCAAGACTGCACATTTCTTATGAAAACCTTACCTCAAAAATGAAGTTCCTAGATGGAAACAGTCTGTGCAAACACTGATCCCAGGGCTACAGAGTTCCAGTTAGGATTTGTGTTTGAAATGAGCAACTCAATGCTCATTCATTTTCCTAGAAAAAGAAGATATCTAACTGATGACATTGGATTTATTTTTAAAGTGAAAACAATGTCTTTCACTCAGCCTCTCCTCTGTATTCAGAAAACCTACCATATTTAAAGTCTCCATAGTATTACAGTTCCATTTCTAAAAGCTCAAAATACATAAAACCTTACGTTTGCAAATTAGTACAGTTTGAATCCTTTCAAAATGTAAAAAAAAATATGGTTTGAAGTAGTAGGCTACCATACTGAAAAACTTCAAGGTGTAAATTGCATTTAGTTGCAGAAATAAAGTTTAATTATAAAAAATAATATAGGGAATTGTAAATAATAAGAAAGAAAATAGTTTCTCTCTTGATAAGTCATGCAGTGCTTGTGGATATTGCAATGAACAGCTACTTCCATTTAAAAAAAAAGTAACATTTTAATTTTAAAACGGCCAGGTAGTTATAGGATGTTTACACAATGTCATATATTTGGTAGTTTCTTACAGTATTAAGTCATTTAAAATGTGTTTTTAAGTCTTGAAATGAAAACACTGAGAAACTTGAAGACCATTATGGCCAGATTTTGCCATGATCAACACCTCCAGAACACTTAATTCAGATTACAAAAGAGCTTGAAAGAACAGTTTCCCTAAACATTCATAATGTTGAAACATTTTTAAAAGGATGTTCCTGAGCTGTGGCTTTTCCTATGAGGAAAAGCCTGAGAGACAATTGTATGTCACACAAGTGTTTCTGCCTCAGATATCACAGAGAAGACCTTTTCCTGGGCTACATGGGATGCAATTTTCCAAGTCCATTGCTAATTTCTTTTTTTTTTCTTGTGCCTTCCCCTTGAAGTGGTTCAATGACAAGTTAAATACAGGTATTTCTCTTACTCTTCCAGATGTTTCCTTCCATCAAAGACTTGCATCTTTGCGTGGTAACCCTGCAGCCTGGCCCCACAGTTCACAGATGTTTCAGGATAAACAACAATTTAGGCCCAATAGCTTAACCAAGGTTAAAATGAATAATTTACATACCTAAGCAATGTTGTGAACTCTTGCACATGTCTTCAGTGACACCAATGATTACCTCAGTAGTAGAGGATTTCATTTTATTCTGGTGTGCATGAACCAGGGACGACTAAGGAGCTTCAAGTACTGTCGATGCTCTCAGCTACGTTTAACTTCAAGAAATCAGACAACATCTCACCTGTCTTAGGTGAAGGTTTATTTAACAGATCTTCAATGAGATCTGGGTAAATATTTCAGCTTTCCAAACTATCACCCCAGCAAATGCAGCTCCGAAGCTCCATCCTTGGCTGATCAAAGTTCAGAAAATTTCTTACATTCAGGCTCCTTATTATTGTATTTCAGATAAAGTTTGACATCTTAACTCTCTTATCTAATAGCTGGACATATAAAACAATCAGCTGCCATGATTAATTTTGTTAACTGTCTGTCTTCAGCACAAGCTGTTCCAATTTAGCAAGAAAATCCAGGCCACACAGGGAAAAAAGGGGAAAAAAAAATAAAAGAGAAAAATTACTATTCTATCCTTATTTCGTGAGTTAATGGATGAAAGTAAGATTACAACACCTCACCACTTCACACAGGTATTTCTCTGAAGGATTTTTTACTTCAGTGATTCGATGATTAGACTGAAATACACACCATTGAGAGTGAGGTCTGGGCTATGTTGTCAATGTACAAAACCTAAAATTGTATCCTAGCTTCCTGGTTTACCGGGGAGGATGTCCAAGTTTCCAGATGATATTGAGTTACTAGGAACACCATATATATGAAACAAATATTCTGCTCTGGTATTATGACTACAGATTTCTTGATATTCTTTCAACAGATGGTGTATAGTGACAATGATTTATCATTCTGACCAATGCCGCCTTTTTACTGCCTTCTGTTCCCTCACAGACATATCGTCTCCACCTGTTGCCTCCTTTTATGTGCTTGGGATTTGTCTGCAGGAGCATTCCTGTGTAGTACAAAGTGCATTCAGCAAGCGCTAGTGTTACATGTTCAGTGTAAATCCACATTCAGTAGTAAGGGTGACTTCATGTGAGTTTAGGAAAATCAAGGTAGATTATTGCTAACACCCATGAGTTCCTTCCCTGAAGAACCTGGATGCTCATAGGAGAAGGCAGGAGAGAACAGCTACTGCTGCCAAGGTTTGCCCTGTGTGTAGCAGAATTTTTTCTCTCCAGGCAGACAAAGCAATTAAGGAGGACATTTCTTGGCTGCATGTTTGCACAGTAAGGACAACAGTGACAGGGTGCAGAAAGGGCTGCTTCACAACTGGGATCCTTTATCTCATTGAAAACTAAAGATGTACTTGCTATGGATAATTTTTAAAGGACATAGTTTGTTGATGTGACATAAGACAGCACAGGTCCTTCATCACTGGCCATATTTTATCCTGCAGAAGTACTGGATATTTTTATATACTACATAAACTTTTTCATTACTCAAACGGCTTAAATGTTTGTGTATCTATCCAGATAGCACTCAGACCATTGACCAAATTAACAATATTTCATCAGGTTTCACAGTGTGTTGAGAGAAAATGTATCTTCTGCAGGTCATCACTAATACCATTGCAGTGAGAAATATGTAATCACTTTTTGCTGTCAGTAATGTAATAGGAGAGTTGTTCACCCTATAGATGATCTATTGTATTTTTGTGGAGCTGTCTGGGAGATTTTACAGTGCTGAATACACTCCAGGTTCCTAAATTACATGAAACTGGTCTGACTGAATAATTTTATGTAAATATGTTATTAACAAACATATCACAACAACTTTGTTTAGTAAAGATGACAGCAAACACAAAATACCTGACTAAACTTTCCTTTAAATTAAAGAATTTCTACATTTTAAATATAAATAAAACATATTACCATTTTACAACTAGGAAGCTGAAATATCCATCAGCATTTTGTACATGAAAATATTTTTAAAGATATAGAAGAATATACAAACATGCTATAATGCTGAAGGGATTTATCCTACTAAAAACTAGTGTATGGAATTTGTGTGCACACACTGTGAAGCTTTCTCTGCTTGGAACATATGTGTATCCTGTACACATTAATCACTGCACAGTATGTTTCAAGATATGCATTATCCAAATAAAAAATCCAGATTCCTTAATATATAGAAATCAAGTCTGCTAACACAATATAAAACTCCAAAAAGAAAATATAGCCCAAGGCACAACAGTCCTGTCATGGATGAAGTCACTTGGAAAAAAATATGAAAACATATTGTATCCTAATATTTTAAGGCACTGGTTGTGCTTATCTTTGAATGTTGTTTATTAAATTTAAAGTAAGATGAATTGAGTCCCACACACTTTCAAAGCAACAAAAGTGAACACTTTTCTTCATATATATGAATTTACCCAATTTTCAAAGGGAAAAAAACATTATATAGTCAGGCTCTGTTATTTAAAACGTAAGGTAAAAACTAGTTTATTATGCTATAGAAAGAAAGGAAGCAGGTCTAGCATGACACAGATCATAAGTATAGTAGAGACATCTAACAATAAGTTTTGCCTAAAGCTCCTTATTTCAGTTCCCTTGCTCCATGGTAGGGTTGTTTTTAGAAGAGATGCTCAAAGCATCAGTGCATCTGAAGCAGTCCCAGAAAACTTGTTCCCAGAGTAAATATTAGTATGTTCTGCTCTTCAAACAAAAGAAAAATGCAAGCACTCTACAATCAGATTACAGGTGTAATATTCTGTTCTTTATTTATCCTGCTCAAGGGAAGAGTTCCTTCAATGCATCCTAATAAAAACTTTAGATGGCTTTCAAATGAATGGAGCGTGATAAAATATAATTACAGTAAGGCAAGAAGAAGTTGTCAGAATTAAAGGAAAAAGAAGATATTGGGGGCCATTTGAATAACACAGGAATCCAGAGGGAAGGCTTTTGATGAACTTGATCAGGTTTCACTGAAACTACCAGGAGTTAGGATAGAGAATTGCCATATAATGCAGCAAAAGTACACTTGCATCTAAGGCTTGAGCCTTCTAGGAAAATGGGGCAGCACAGCAAGAGCAGTGATTCTGAATGTGCTGTCAGACCCCTAGGAATTCTAGAATAATGATCATTGTTCATGTGCACATGAACTTTGCAGGATACCTAAGGAGTCCAAGGTCTCAGATAATGAGTACACACCACACAGGTGGTCTGTGCATATGCAGTAAAACCAGTATGCCCTCTGTGTGTTGAATTTACTACAAATGAGCCAAATGGTGCCTGTGAATGTCTCTCCAGAAAATACCAGAAAGAAATCAGGGAGTCTAAACTGAAATGACAGTAATATGCTGCCTATTTTTGCAAGTTATCTTTTATTGGAAGATAGCATCTTCCCTAGAGGCAGGCAGCTCGCCCACATGCATTGCAGGAAAATGTGTGGGGGAAAAAAAAAAGAGGAAATAATAGTATGGAGGAAGGGGGAGAATGGTGAACAGGAACACAGGTTAGTCATACTAGAAGTCTTTCCTAAACATATGGCTCGTTTCCTTTATTAGCTACACAAGGACCAAAGTGCAGAATCCTGTGAGTTTCAGCAACAGAAAGAAAGTAAAAATCTGTGCTAATTCCAGAACTCCTGAATCTGAGTATCTATCTACGGGGTATTTTATACCTTAATGTAATGTAAATTAAATCAGCATTAATTTACACATTTCAAGGACTATTTTATGATGTTGGAGCCACAGCTCAAAATTTCCANNNNAGCTAAAAATTTCCAGGATTCAGATAGTTATGTTAGAGGATGGTTGGTTAACAAGTGTATTCTAAGCTTTTCTAGAGTAGCTGAAGCACCATTTGCAGTACACTTACTGAGTCAACCTCTCAGCAATTATAAACCAGCATGGTCAATTTCAGTTCTATGAACTTGCATTGATTTATGCCAATGAAAGAGTTGGCACTGCTGTAAATTCAGAGAGTCCTTTTGAATTCCATGGATTTATATTTTTTATGCCAAACAGTTAACACATCACATGGAGCTGGTTGTTTACAGCCAGTCTGTGTTACAAGTATCAATCAAATTAATGTATCTCAAAGCTAGATTTCTAACTTAAGCTAATCGTCTAAACCCTCAGATAGCCAATGTCAAGAAATAGTAATTTTTTATTGTGCTAGGGCACAGTTCTCCTCTCCTAATGTGGATTCACTGGATCTGGTTTACCTGTTTAAGAGAGATGAATCTTGCCCTAAAACTGCCTGTTGTTCTCTGGGGACATTTACAGGCATCTGAAGAAATTAATTCCATCTCTAGTCTTAAGGTGACTTGCCTTTTGAAGGGATCTGTAGCTTTTACTGTGAGGGTAGCCCAGGACACAAATCAGATGAGCAACTTGTAGACATCTAAATTTGGGATAGATGAAACTGTCACAATTGCAGGAGCTTTCCAAAAGTCAAGGGGAGCCAAGAGTTTATCAGTTCATTAAATAATTGTTTCTGCTTTCAGACCTACATGTCATTCAGGAGGATACCAGACCCCTAAATAATATGGAAAAAGTGCTACCTTTGTATTGTATCAAAAGATGAAAATGCAATGCCCAGAAGTTCAAAAATACAGAAACATATGGAACACCAAATGGATGTCCTGAGGGAGAAGTACCATTTCTTCTTTTCTCCTCAACACTCATCATCAATTTAAAATAGATTAAAAATCTTTAGCACATGTTCATACTTATGAATGGCAGAAATTCTGATCCAAGCACTTTAGCCACTCTGTGCTCATTACCTTCTGCTATATTGAACATGTCAGAAATTAGTACAGAGATTTAACAAACTGGCATGCAAACTACACCTAAAGGATTTCATTTATTCCTCCAATTTGCCCTGATATAAGAAAAAGAAAATCATTATTAAAAAAAGTAAAAAAGTTATAGTTCTGTGAATGATTAATGAAATGATAGCATATACCTGAATACTTTTAGGAAAACAATACATTTGAAAGTAAAAACAAACAAACAAAACCCAACCTAAACAAGACAAAAAAACCACCAAAAAACAAAACAACAAAAAAACATTGAACATCCATACCACAAAAACCAATGTGTTAGGGTTAACATTGTATTCCATTGCTAATGATCACCATCATTAGGAATGCAGTACCAAGTATGTTATGAACAACTATCAAGTGCTGCATTCTGTGAAAGGCTCCAATAGTTATATATTAAAGAAACATTTTTATGTTTACCCTAAGTATTTATGGGATTCTCTCCAGCCACTGAATTAGGAGAAAAAGAGATTTAAATAGCCCATGTCAGAACAAAGAACAAGTATTTTATGAATTTACCGTTCAGATTATTACTCTGCTTTGGCATTTGCCTTACCACCTTGACAGACTGAAGTAATTTAGTAGATTGTATTCAATCACTTCTTTAATTACAGTGCTTCACTGAGCAGTCACTTGTGCGCTTGGTAAGAATTTTCTGCTAAGGAATTGTTCCGTCCACTGCCATCGAGCCACAACTTGAGGACTTAATAACAGAAGTACATGTAGCCAAAAGCTAGTTGTGTGGAGAGAATGACAACCAGCCGCACACAAAAACCACTGCAGTCAGATACAAAAGTTAAGTGTTGAGCACCGAATCATTTCAGCAGCATTCTGCTAAATGGCTATGTTAGATCTCAGTGCTGCAAAGATCCAGGTAGCCTCTTTTTCTGGTGCAGCTTTACTGAGGTACATATTAGAATTGATTTACCTAATGTCAGGTCCTTACCTAACCCTCAGGCCCTTTCCTCCATAAAGATATAACTTGTCTATCACACTCCAGAATCCTCCATTTCTTGGTTATAAAAAAGAAGAAAATTGGGTATGAGAAACAAAAGGGGTAATTAGGAGAATCCCAGTATCATTTCGTGTCGATAAAATCTTCCTTATGAGAACCAGAAGTAGCTCTATAAATGCTAATGAATAGCTTGTCATTAGCCCTAAAAGGGGGGTTATTTGTCCCAGGTTCACAGACAGAAAGGCAGAGGTTGTACAGCAACTTATTCAACATCACATAGTCTGTGGCACCCACTCTGACTCAGATTTGTACAAAAAACATCATTACTTCCTAGCATCTGTGATAATGCTAGGAAGATGCACTGGAACTGCTGATCCCCTGATTTGGTCCTTTATGCAGAGAAACAAAATCCCGCTTCTTCTCAAAACCAAAGGCTTGCATTCCTCAATGTAAAGATATGTAGCCTAAACTTTCCTGAGGCTATTTGGGTGACAGTTCAGCTCAGTTTGGAAACAGTTCAGGAAACCTATAAGGGTATTAAAAAGAAAGTCTCAAAAACATCATAACTGTAGAGGAAAAAAAATCCTTCTCTCATCAACAGTTGCGTCTATGTAATTAAGATTTGGGGTGATATTATTTCCTGATTCTTTTAGCACAGTTCTCAGGAAGTTTAAGTCTTGTGAAGTAGGACAGAGGTTCCTCCCTTACGCTAGGATATGCACTGAGAACACTCATCACTCCTAATTTAATACTATTAAATTTAGTTAAATACAGTTAAACTAATTTATATTAGGTTATAGGACAGGGAATTATCTGTCAAGAAAACCTTGAAAAAAGGATACAAGCTATGCCATGAGAAAAAGTTTTCCAGCCAGAGGACTGGAGCTTCCTTTGCTGGCACCAGGACGTGGGCACTGCACTGCACAACAGCTCCTGTTCCAGGGTCACTGGAAACCTAATTGAAACAGCTTGAGGGTTTTGTCAGTTTGTGTTTCAAGTCCTGCAACTTAAGGGTGGCAATTACATAATTTCCCACTCCAGACCAATTTGCTTTGCTCCTGTGTATATCAATAGCAGTTTCACTTAACATTTTTTCCTGAGCAAAGATGTAAGTTAATTTTAAATGACTTTTTTTTCAGCCCTCTTTAAAACAGATCCTAACCCCTCAGCTAGTTTATTTTTCTGAACATATATTACTGTAATTATAATGTTTATTTTACCCTACTTAGCAAAATACAGTTTATTTAAAGAAATTAAGTATCAAATTAAAGCAGAGATGGAAGAACCTGCATAAAAAAATAGGAATTAACACTATTTGCCTCCGAGTTTTCTATTCAATTTTTCTTTCCAGCTGGTATCAACTTTTTAGCCACTCACACAATTTTTGGTAATTACTTTTAAGATTTCCTATACTAATTAAGAATCCAAAGTATGAAACATTTGTGTAGGTAAAAATAGGTATTAAACAGACACACACTTACTTTTTGCCATGTAACCTTCCTTGAAAAGTTAAAGAAACTGCATATCAGAAAAACATCACTCTCACAAGAGCGAATTCCTCAAATATGGGGAAAAATTATTATCTTTGAAGTTCAAGAAGGAATAGTTAACCAAAATCTTAGTACACTCCAGTACTAATAGGCCCTGCCAAGTTTTCAGCAGGACTCTGCACATCTACTTCTGTTTCTCTGAAAGTACAGTTATAAATATATTTCCTCTGGTGACACTGAAGCTTTTAGGCAACTCATCACCACCCTCTCCAGTGCCTAGGAAAAATTGTTGCTGGTTCCAGAACACAAAAAATATCTGCAAACAACCCTTGGACAAAAATAGTTCTACAACCGAAAAAAAAAAAGTTTTTAGCCTCAGCCAGTTTCTTGTTCAGTTCATTGCATAGTGCCACAGAAGTTATACCTACACAAATGATGCTGATGAACACGTGGGAAAGGGAAGGTACATAGCTTTGTAAGTGTAACAATACTGAGAGAGAGATTTCAGTGTCACCAATGCTGGTTCAGCAAGGCTTCTCCTGCACACTCCTAAAGGATCTGCTAACATGCTGAGAGGTAAGTTAGGGCTCCAACTGAATGGTGAAATGTAAATCCTACCAGCTGTACTAAGACAACTGTCTTTGGTTTTCTAAGACAAAGCCAGAAAAAAATAAGCATGTATCTTTTAGTACCCTTCTGAATCTTTAAAGTGTTTTTTATCTTCATTTAAAGATAATTAATAATTAATGAGGAAAAAAACAGCAGCAGACAGGACTGTTTTGAAATGTTTGATTATAATAACTTGACTAAAAAAGTACTAGTATGGAAATTCGAATCAGTATTGTTTCCAATTTTAATCAGCTTGAAAAGACTCAAAATTAAAGTTAGGTATTTTTAACATGTTCATAAAGACTTAAAAAATGGACCTATTTAGAGAGATTTCCTGGTTGATTTTAATGAATGGTTACAGCTAAATTTTCTCATTGCAAGTGCAACCACTTTATGAAGGCAATAACCTAGAAATAAGAGAAATATTGCAATGCTTACTTCTACATTTTGATCACCAAATTAGATGCACAAATCATATGGATGTAAAAGTACCACAATGCATTGTTGAAGATTCCTGTGACAATATCATTACAAACACATTTAATGTCTGGAAGAATCCTAGTAGTGTATTGAAATATAAGGCAATATTGCATAGCTTTTTAAATTAAAACAATGGTGTCATTAATACAAAGTTCCTACAGAGTATGTCTTTACACAGATAATGATAATATCAGAGAAAGCCTGAAACTATTACCTTGCTTTTCAGTATATTCTAAAAAATCAGATATATTAAGTAAGGCCATACACTTCATGTAGTCAATTCTCAGTGGTATTTCAGGAAAGATTTATCGAACCAGTAGATTGTTTCCTCTCAGATACCATTGAGACGTGTTCATGGAATTCTAAGATGTTTACAGTAAATTAGAAACTAATTAGTTGAACTGAAATGCCAGCACCTGCTCCTGCATTATTTAAAAGAAGAAAGAAAAAAAGAACAAAAAACAACACAACAAAACATTTAGGGTTTCACGAATGGAGATAATACTTCAGGGCCTGGATTTCTCCAAGCCTATTTAATCATTTGAAAAGGTTGTTAGGATTATTGGGTTATGAAACTGAATCAGTGCATCTTAGATATTTTTCCTTCCTGCAGCTTTATAGTCATTATTATATTAACATTCTGGCAAACAAGGCCAACAATATTTATGGTTCCTGCCATAACATTAAAAATGCATATCCCCTTCAGATTTTATGAATCTTGAATTGCAGCAGGAAATGAGCAGTTTAGATGATAATCGACTTGTAAGGATTAGAGCAGTTCAGGTTTCTCCCTGTGAAAAGAGAAGGTTCATCTGAGGTCTTACAGATAGATGATAATACCTCCAAAATATCACATCTGTCTCTACAAAAAGGTGCTTTTGTTCTGGTAACTCTATATTGTAGCAATTACAGTTATTAGTAAATCAGATACAGCAGGCACAGCTAGCCAAATTGTGATGGGAAAATGAGGGTGAAATCCAAATCAAATATTAGATACATGTGGTATTTTATATAATGCATAACCAAATAACTTGCCAATCCTAAGGAGCTTGTAATTTAATCAGGAAAGTATATTACATGAGCAGTTCTGGATGGGAGTACATACCATCAATGAGAGCATCAAAGTAATAAGGATTCTCAGAGAAGGAGTTGGGTTTCACGCAGAGAACAGAAGGAGAAAATTTCATACTACAGGAATTAAGAAGACTTTCATATCAGAGATCACCCAAAGTAAGGTGTTGTGGTAACAAGTGTGAGGAACCAAAAAAGGAGAGTCATGGGCAGAAGATGTTGTTGAGCAGGAACAGCTGTAATTTAATAGAGTAAATTAAGAGCAAAATTGCAAGAGGCAGATCTGAAGAAATTGGGAAAGATCCACATGAAAGGGTGTGAGGAGGAGGGTGGCAGAAGTAAGAGAAGGTTAAAATGAGGACAGTCAACCTGCTGTCTGTTATTACAACCAGAGCATCATTTCCCAGTAGAAGTTGAACTTCTTAACATTATGTTTTCCTGATATTCTCTCCCCTCCCAGGGGAAAGCCTGAGCTCTCATATAGCACTAAGATGTGTTCACAGAACTCCAAGTTTGCCATAAATCAGAAGGTGATTAGTTCAACGGAAGTGATTTTTGTCAGTTTCAGCCTTGGAAGTGCACAAATGCATATGCAGGTTCCTGGTACTATTTACAGGAACTCCTCCTGACATGGGGCTGAGCTGTGCTGTGTCTGCTCAGCCTGAGATATCTGCTGTTGGCATTCCCAAGCTTTTCTGAGGACTAGGATAAGTTCTTGAGCATGTGTTGATTGCACCAGCAGGACTCCGATTTCACACACTGGAATACAAAGTTTTATTTCAAGAGGGCTGAGAAATCACTGGCCTCTTCGCTGCCCTTAGCAATATCTGGGGACACAAAGAGAATGCAAACTGCATGAGAAACCTGCTGGGAAAGTCCTTTTTGCAGTACTCCTTACTTTTACTTATTAATGTGCTTACTACTTGTTGCAGTACTGCAGTAAAATTCTTGAAAAACAGTGAGATATACCAAAGCTCTTTCAAAACCACTAGCAAAGAGACAATATCCTAGTAGTCAGTTGAAAGAGGAAAACTCATGTGTGTGGCACTCTGGTTTCGTAAAGCATATCTGAGAGATTTTTATCAAGTTTCAAGGTCAAATCAGCTCTNGCTTCAAGACATGGTCTAGGGGTCAAGGAGATGTTGGAGAAAGGTTGGACTTGATGATCCTAGAGATCTTTTCCAACCTAAATGATTCTATGATTCTATGAGTTGCACTTTGACTAGGAAAGACAGCAGAGAACATGGAGTATGGTTTCTTTTTCCTTGGACTGCTCTAAAAGTAAGCAAGAGTATTAAAGAAAAAAAACATTATGTTTTGTACTGGTTCCATATTGCCACCAAAAGAAGTCACTCCCCTCCTCTTGTCCTTGTCACAGCTTCTTTTTTTTCTCTGAGTCTTTCCTTTGCATTCCTTTTGGAGATACATCTCTGGTCAGCCTTATCAACTGGTTGAGTTCCCTGCCCCTGTGACAAAACTAAAATTACTTGGTGAGGGGCAGTAATCTCCCTTTTCACAAGCTATTGTGGTTATAACCATATTGCATTATTCCAGTTCAATGAATAATTACTAAATTTAATCATTCCTTCTTGCCGTCAGTGTGCAAGATGCAAAAAATTGTTCTTTTATATGTTTTATATTCTACCTCAGTATAAAGGCAAAGGAACTAACCAAAGACCCAAAATGGAACTTATCTAAAACAAAAGCTCAGAAAACATCCTCCATAATAATAGATTTCATAAATTGCTCAGGATCACTGTTAAGAGATTAGCTATTTTAGTTTTCCAGCATAGTTCTCTGATCATTTTTCTACCCTTTTTTATACTCTCTCAGTTTACCCATATGTCCTCTTAAATTTTGTAGCCACCCTAATTGTTTAACCTGACCTTTGTGGCGGGAGATCAATGGACAACGCGTACACGGACTAATATAATCCAAGCATTGTCATTTATTGCCCAAAGCTCACTCATTATATACCCACCAGAGCTAACCGCGCGCTGGAAGCGCCACTCTAATTGGTAACTAACTCTGCCAGGCGCTAAGCAACATCTCTTGATTGGCCAGGTACTGCTCTCAAGGCGCCTCCCTTGGTTCCCCCTTCTGCCTCCATTTTCTTGCTGCTTCACTGCCGCTTCACGTGCCACACGTGGCTGTCCCCGTGTGTCCTTGTTTACATCTTCCCTGTAGCCATCCTTACTGGCGCCGCCAAGTCTGGGTTTGCTCACATGCCCATTCTTATGGAGATACCTCTCCACAGACCTTCAATCACCAGATGTTATCTGCAGTGTGGTTGTGCTTAGAAGTCCACAAAAAACCAAGAAAACCTTCTTTGTTTGTATGCCTTGCTGGCTATGAATTATGCTGTGACTTTGCTTCAGAATTTGGCTTTTAAATCAGACATAAGAATATTACCCTTTTCATGGTAATTACTCTTCGAATACAAATGAATTTGCAAAGTTCTTAAGAAAAACAGCATTATTCTCAAATTCTATTGGAACATGTATAAAAACCCGCTCATTAGTTTAACTGAACTGGACCATTTCACTTCAATGTAATATTAAACTGATTATGGTACCATGACATCTCTCAGTATTCAGACACATCAGATCCCCATTCTCTCCCATCAGTGAGTTTAATGAAAACACACATCACGCAGTGTTATACTTTCTTCTCCCTGCACATACTGTATGGTGTTTCATGGAAGCACCATTGGAGATGGAGACTGTAGATCCAGCTCACAGGAGGCCTGAATCATTTCTGCAGCTCTACAGTTTAGTGTCAAACAGAATTATTCCATTTAAAAAGTAGAAATATTTCCACATGGTGGGTGGGGGGAGGGAAAGAGGAATTTTTTCCTTTCTCAAAAAGCAGGAACTCCAAATTTAATTCAACATATATCCCATGAATATCATACACAAAGCCAAATATATGGACACTTGTGACACCTCTTTAGAGTGCACGGCTGTAAATATACTATGTGATGAATTTGAGGGAGCTGGAATGCCTGTGTACTACGTATGTAATATCTTAACCTAACTTTGTCATGTCTGTAAAATAAAAGATTCATTTATGAGAATAAAGAAGCTTTCATGTGAGATATTTTGTTTCTCAGAGAAAAAGGGCCATGTGGAGAGAAGGCTTTCCACCAGCTTTTGCTTTTTGAAGTCTTTGGAAGCATTTTACTAAAAAAATATAAGTAAGGCAAAACATTTTGCAGAGAAACATCAGGCATAGGTTGGTAACATGAATTTCTGAGAGAAAAGTTTAAAGAGAAATAAATGCTACCATAGAAAATAATAAAAGAGATTTGAAACTGTGAGCAAAACCACAGACACTTGTTTTTTCCATTTTCATTAAAGACGAAGTTTGTATATTCCCTGGAAAAACAAAATGAGGATACGAAGTAGACTGAGGCTTATCATCCCATTCAAAGTCTTTGCACTATTTTTGCTGTTCAATACAGTTCTTTAAGCATTAGCAAAGTGGTCAGAGCTGTCTGGAGGTATTTAAAGAGAGTTTTCACTACTGCTAGCAAGAGGGATCTTTAGTTCCTATTCTCCTACAGTGGGCACCCATGTTTAGCTGTTAACCCAAAGCTAAGCCCTCTCCTTACTCTGGTAGCCCCCAGGAATCTCATGCAGCTTAGACTCACTGCCTGAATATGAGTGCATGCATGCATTGAAGTTCCTCTGTGCATGTGTATATTCAGGTATGAATCTACTGGAGTGGACAAGCAGAAAGGTCTAAGAAGTTTTTAGTCCTGTTTCCCAGAGCTGTGGAGCTATTCTTATTCCGAAGGCAACATTATAATATGTTTTCCTTTGGCTACCGCAAGACTGTATGCCAGCCTCAGGGAGCTTCAAAGAGGCTGTGATTCTCCATTGGTGAGAAACATTGCCTATTTCCCAGCAAGGATGAGGAACCCCCCTTTGCTTGAAGACTGAGCAGCATGCCTGACCACATCACGTGGCCCTTTTGAAATCAAAATATTCATTTCCATTTTGAAAACAGTTTCTGGACTGATGGGCTGGTTGAAAAAGTAACATTATTGTCTTGAATCCTAATGAAAACAGAATCAGATTCAAAAACACCTGAGCCAGATTGAAAAAAAAAAATATTGGACTTTATTTCCCAAAACGGAAATAATTATTTATTTATCTCCCAAACTGGAACAAATAACGTGGAGTTTTGGCTAATCATTTAACAACTGAATCAGAAAACCCCATCATGCTTTATCAGCTTATGATAAATAATATACAAACACAAGTTTCTGTATCTAGCCATGCCTAAGGAATTTGGGAATGGAGAGCAAACCCCTTAAAACAATATTTTCAGTACTTCAGCAAGCAATTATTATAAGCATGTTTTATTTATTACTACTTAGAACATAACTAAGTTATTTTTCACTGCAAATCAAGTAACATGTAGAAAAATTCATGACAATTTCAAAGCACTCTCTTTGAAAAATCACACTGCTATGTTTTTAATGTGGGTAGATTAACTGTTCCTTCCTTAAATATTGCTGTGTAATTTTTTTTTCGGAATACATATGCTTCTTTCCAACTGAAGTCAATGCATTAGTCAGGCTATCACCACCATAAATAAATGTAATCTATTTCATCCATCGATTAAACCAGTAAAGCCTGAAGGAACATTTCACCACCCAGGAAACCTAGTGGGTATTTGTAACTTCCATCCATGCTCTTTTTTGCATACAGATTGTGAAATGGTAGAGGAGGCATTTTGGTTTCTGAACTAATGTGTTCAAACAGAGAGATCAGTCAATTTTGCAAAAGAAGCTTATCGCAAAATTTAAATAGAAGTTGTAAAATCTAAGACTAAATCTTAGTCTAATCTGATAGCATTCTATGATGTCATGACTGAATGGATAGGTGCAGGGAGACCAGTGGATGTAGTCTACCTTGATCTTAGTAAGGTGTTTGACACAGTCTCCCATAACATCCTCATGAGCAAGCTCAGGAAGTGTGAGATAGAAGAGGAGACAGTGAGATGGATTACACAATAGAGCCCAAAGAGTGGTGATCAATGGTGCCAAGTCCAGCTGGAGACCTATAACTAGTGGAGTCCCCCAAGGATCAGTGCTTGGTCCAGTCCTGTTCAACATCTTCATCAATGACCTCAATGATGGGACAGAGTGTCTTCTCAGCAAATTTGCTGATGATACAAAACTGGGAGGCTTGGCTGATACACCTGAAGGCTGTGTGGCCATTCAGCAAGATTTGGACAGACTGGAAAGCTGAGCAAAGAGGAACCTAAAGAGGTTCAACAAGAATAAGTGCAGAGTCCTGCACCTGGGAAGGAGTAATAAAATGCACCAGTACAGGTTAGGAGTACTGGCAGCTCCATGGAGAAGGACCTTGGAGTCCTGGCGGACAACAAGTTATCCATGGGACAAAAACATGCCCTTGTGTCCAAGAAAGCAATGGTATCCTGGGGTACACTAAGAAGAGTGTGTTCAGCAGATCAAGGGAGGTCCTCCTCCCCATCTATTCTTTCCTAGTGAGACCTCATTTGGATATTGCATCCAGTTCTGGGCTCCCCAGTTCAAGAGGGACAGAGATCTACTTGAGAGAGTCCAACAGTAGGCTACGAGGATGATTAAGGGACTGGAACACCTGCCTTATGAGGAAAGGCTGAGAGACCTGGGGCTTTTTAGTCTGAAGAGGAGAAGACTGAGAGGGGATCAAATTAATATATGAGGACTGGGTGTAAAGAAGAAAGGGACAACCTCTTTTCACTTGTGCCCTGCAATAGGACAAGGGGCAATGGATGCAAGCTAGAGCACAGGAAGTTCCACCTCAACATAAGGAAGAACTTTACTGTAAGGGTTACAGAGCACTGGAACAGGCTCCTCAGAGAGGTTGTGGAGTCTCCTTCTCTGGAGACTTTCAAGACCCATCTGGATGCGTTCCTGTGTGACCTGCCCTAGATTCTATGGTCCTGCTCTGGCAGGGGGGTTGCACTCGATGATCTCCAGAGGTACCTTCCAACCCCTAACATTCTGTGATTCTGTGAAATCTCCCAGTGAGATGTTGTACATTTTAGCATGAACATTACACATGTTCCAGTCTGAAACTTGGAACACATTTGCTTTAAAGAACATTTTGCTTTACCTAATCCTTTCAAAATTTTCACAGATGAGATATGAACAAAATAAGGAAGCGATCCTAAAGAAAATGAAGACTCACTCAAACTTTACACATCTAACCTACAGGCATTCCTCAGCCATGGCATACCTTTCCCTCCTCCTAGCTACAGAACAATGGAAACTCCAACATAGATTCTTTGCTACTCCTGCCACTTTGGTCATCCCTCCCATCTCAGAGACCCCTCCCATTGAAGACGTTTTTTCCTGTTGTATTCCTTTTCCTACCTGGTTATCATTACAGGTTCCTTCATTTTTTGTATGTTTGAATGTATTGTTAAGGACCAGGCTTACTGTTTAACCAAAATGACATATTCTCTGGTGCCATATTCATAAAATCAAAGTATCGTCAGGGTTGGAAGGGACCTTAAAGATCATCTAGTTCCAACCCCTCTGTCATGGGCAGGGACACCTCCCACTAGATCAGGTTACTCAGAGCCCCATCCAGCCTGGCCTTAAAAATTTCCAGGGATGGGGTTTCTACCACCTCTCTGGGTAACCTGTTCCAGTGTCTCAGCACCCTCATGGTGAAGAACTTCTTCCTAACGTCTAATCTGAATCTACCCACCGCTAGTTTTGAGCCATTCCCCCTAGTCCTACCACTACCTGACATCCTAAAAAGTCCCTCCACAGCTTTCTTGTAGGCCCCCTTAAGATACTGGAAGGCCACAATAAGGTCCCCTCGGAGCCTTCTCTTCTCCAGACTGAACAACCCCAACTCTCTCAGTCTATCCTCATAGGAGAGGTGCTCTAGTCCTCTGATCATCCTCGTGG
>VYZX01020594.1:0-23159 GCA_013401335.1 Brachypteracias leptosomus | reverse complement strand
ACAGACCCACTACACATAGGAAGAGGATTTAAAAGATTGAAAGTGCTTAGTTTGGAGAAAAAAGGCAAATGATAAAATAAATAAATAAATATATGTAAAAAACCTGCTATTAGTAATGCTATGGAGAAGTTAATTGCTTTTGTTATGTACCAGTGATCTGTATTTCCAGAGCAAAAGAAAGATTTAATGAACTTTAGAAAAGGAGGACGTTTTTAAAATTATAAATGTAAATATTTATGGGGGTGTTTTTTTTAAAAAAAAAGGTCTAAGAATTGTTGATTTTACGCTTGTCATAAAATTACTGAGTCCTAGACATTAGTTGGTGTCAGAAAGCTTGCATGGCTGAACAGTGTCATTCACAAATGATTCCATTGTTTTGGGGTTTTTTTAATCTGGGATATTCACCCTTAGGTTTAGAGACAAAGTCAACCATTTGCTGGCACAATGGTTTTTTTCCACTGAAGTGTTACCATTGGAGGCAAAATCACAACATGTTGTTTCATTCTGGAAAAATAATTGTGTTCCAAAGATATCCCTGTGGCATCCCTGACGAAACATGATTTCTTTGAGTTCGCAGCTTGACCGGGTGACACATAAAAGGAAAGATGCAAGACGACATACAGCAGCCTCTTTTCATCTTAAAGTTTTCACTTGTTCATGTCCTTATGTTCCTGGCAGCTCGACTGATTTTTGTCTGTTTCTTGCTATTTACTATACACCTCAGATCCGAGCACGTGCACAATAAATCAGTGCAGATGCTTAATGGAAGGTCAACTGAAGGTAGTAGAGTGGGCTTTAACTGCACGATGTGTGAGTTTTAGGGATAGCACCTAAGTGGCAAAGACTCATATCTGTAATGCAGTCAAACTGAAAGCAATATCCATCAGAAATAAAACAAAGAAACTGTTTTCAACTGATAACTATTGCTATTGTGAACTTGAGTTTTAAACCATTTGCTTTCAGTTATAGTGCTGTTAAAAAAACAACAAATCAACCCCCCAAACCCTTAAGAAGTAGAATATTATATAAAGATGTACTTTTAAGATGCTTTTATTTTTGATCAAACTAATAAAGTATTCACTTTAAAACTCAGACTGATCACAGAAAATATCATGCCTATTGCTCAATAGTTGAAGGAAAAGAAAATAAAAATAGTTCTGGAAACATAACTGTAGTGATTGCTGTTGCTTCCTGTATGGTTAAATGCAAACCTTTGTCAGACACACAGGGATTTGGTTTACAAAATAAGACATATTAATCAGAATTTAAATGACTCAGGGTTTAAAGTAAGTGGATATATTCAAATAAGAGATGAAATTCAATTAAAGCTGATTTTATTACTAGCTGTTATAATTCCATTTATTAGCAGGAAAACGTTAAGGTACTATATATAGCCAAATAGAGCAGATGTTTTATATAATTGCTTTACATGCATAGTTAGAGGGTGTAATCAGAATCACATATTAAATATTGGAGTGTTGTATTCTTTTAATGGGGACAAGTGAAGCACGACAAGCCAGCCCTCTCCTGCTTCAGAAGCAACACTTAGGTATCATCATGAGGTGCAAGAAACAGTACATATGCAGAATATGCCCGAGGAAGAGCACATGGCTTGGGAGCACACACTGCCTTCACCAGTGCTTATGAGCAAATAGTTAAAGCTTCCTTAGCATGTGTTCATTTCCCCTTGTGGACAGATCTCTGCTTGATAAATAATTTTTCCTCTGCTCTCAATAAAGTAGTGTTTAAAAAGAAATAGAGTTAGACTTGATATATCTGTAATATGCCTGCTAGGATCCAGCAGTGAATGGTCATTATAGTAAAAAAGGCATGTTTTCACTATTTTGGCATGAAAATAGTTGCTAGATCTGTTCTGTGGAAAACTGACATTTTGAATGAAGTGGTTTCCTTTCAGAGCATAGGATTGTTTTCACACAAAATTTCATTTTTGAAACAAATACATTTTAAAAGTGTATTGACATTCTTAAAAGTAACTGAATTTATGAGTCCAAATTGCAAGACTCCTGGCTAAACCATAATGACAGGCTCTCAGAACTAGCAGACTGGTAAAATCAGACAGATTTTATAGTCATGGCTGGACAGAAGCATCAATAGCTTCGGAAGGTTCTCAGATGTGATGCTGTAAAGCCATAAACAAATCCTGTGAATCCTTGATATAGCTGAGACTCTGGGAGTTAATGAGTTCACACCTGCACAGCAGGGCTAGCAAATGTTAGGAATTCTCTCAGTGCTTTCCTTCTCTAAATCTTAAGTGAAGCCTCGAGGGCTTCCAGGCAGCATGAAAGTTTTAAAGCCTCATGGTCCATCATCTAAAGGTTGGGACAGAAAGGGGAGTTGGTTTATGCCATGGATCTTTGAAGAAGTGATGTCCCAAACTCAAATTCTGTCTTTTTGACAGGAACACACAATAGCTCAGACTTGTACCCAAATGCAGCCCTCCCTCTAATATAGGAGCACGAGGGACCAAACCAGTGATTGGTCGTTCAGTCAATGAAGTCAATGGTGGGGATGTTCAGTCAGTCATTGCCATTATTGATCACACTTTCTTGCAAAAATCCTAATTTTGGTGCACATGCACTTGTTTGGGTTTTTTAAATCAATTTACATGAAGATAAGTTTAACACTTCAGATGTTACCAGCACGCTTCCAAGACTAGCAGGTTAGACACATCCCACTGAAACGAATATATAAAACTTGATATATTTTTCTCTTGGAATCTTAAATTCCAGGTGTCATAGCTTACTAGAGAAGCTGTTGAGGCTCTCACATCCATGCTGCCATGCAGTTTTCTAATCAGGTAATCAGATGAGCTTCAAGGCTACGTGAACTGAAAACTCTGTAAAGTACTCAAAAATTAATATTATTTGTGAAATCAATTGTGGTACAGGTCTCATTTGAATATCTTTGAAGCAGATAGGTTTTGCATACAAATCTATATTCTCAAAGTAGTGTGGCAACTGATTTTAGAACTGAAAACGTACTGTGATAAAACTTTGTTGAAGTATCTTCTATATGTTGGGGATACTATGAAAACTTTGAATCTAATTTTCAATATCAAATAAAGCAAATACAGTAAAAGTATTGATACACCACTGCTCCTTATTTGGTACGCTTCATACTTGTGAGGATGCAAAGGATTTTGCTTTCTCTTTTCAAATAAACCTTTGCGTAAAGTCTGCAGCATCCAAAAGAATATATATTTTCTGCTCAATATGGCTTCTTAATAAATATTTGTCTTGACTGCATTAAGTCATATTTTCTGCATTATGCCCGTGTTGAACGTACTCTATTATGACTTACTTTGTTCAGTATTTTAAGTCTTGACTGTAGCTTTCTATTTATAGATTAATTCTCTGATGACATTAACTGTTTCTAAAGACCTTTTCAGTCCAACATCATTTATACATTTTTCTTTGTATTTCTGTTTGAAAAGAGTTCCATGCTAAAATACAGAACAACCAAAAGTTTTTAAAAACATTCATTCTGATGGATGCTTCTCTAAATTGAAAAGCAAGATGATACAAGATTTTTATATTCTCTGCTTTGTATTTTCTAGTTGTGTTCTTTTAGATGCAAATTTAAAGAACCTCCAAGAGCTCCTCATTAGCTAGCCCTTTACTTGTTGGGCTGCTATTATTAACTCTTGCATGCCGGCAGCTCTTGCTTGAGAAGTTATTACTAATGTTCCCTGTCATCACTAGGAGACAACTTTAAGCTGACTGGAATATTTATCAAACAGTGTGTTAGCACTCTTAGCTGTACTATAAATCATCCTCACTGACTCATGCTTTGTCACCCTCTGAAGCCTGATCCTTATTTTATTAATCCACAGGAGAAAATATATTAGAGAGGAGTGGATCAAAAAGAATAATAAATTAACTGAACAGTCTGTAATAGACGTAGCTATCTTCAGAGAAGTGGGTAAATTTGAATAATGAAAAATCAGAGAAGCTTTGCATATGGAAGCTAAGGAAATATTTCTTTGAAGCTATAATGTGTGGTATCATAAATTGTACTCCTTAATCTACATAATTATGAGAAGTATTGCAGGTCGTCCCCACACAGTAATTGATCTGCTTATATTCCCAAATATAGATATTGGTTTTCTGCTGATATCTGTTCCATTGTAAGTGGGAAGTTAGATTTACATCCTTCCCCTGACTTTGTGCTCCTGCTTAAAGTACTGTTATCACTCAAAAGTATTGTACTGTTTGTCAGATAGATACACTAAAAAGAAAAAAAAACCTAGGAAGCCTGCTGGCAGAAATCTCAGGTCCCAGAGAGTTAATGAGAATAATTCAGTTTAAAAATGTAACAAACTTTCTTGTATCTGTTTTAAGACACCTGCCCTGACATACCTCCTCAACTCCTAAACCACAAAGGGAACCCTATGAAACCAGCTGTAATTAAAAGTTCAAGAAAAATTTCAAAGGCTTCTGGACTAACAACAGGAAATAAATCTACAAACCAACCATCCACTGGTTTGTTATATTCAGTCATTCCATGGGAAAAAAATGGACATCGAAAAGTGGGGAATTGAGATTTTGTCTTCCTAATACCCAGAGTGTCCTCCTGTGAAATACCTTCTAAAACCACCATTAAGGTAGAAAACAGACATAGGTTTCAGTGTATGCATGTGTATGACCAAAAACCCCCAATCTGTTATGAATGTGTACAAGAAAACATGCAATTTTATTAGCTGCAGAATTGTAACTGCATTATTGGAATACCAGGGGTGGGAGGAGGAAGAGCTAAAAATATTTTTCAGGATTGTTGTCATAAGGGGGATTGTTGTGAAGTATAAAACAATTATTCTCACCTAAGACTGTTCTGGCTGATGTGCATTCACATAATTGTAAGTGCACAAGCTTGTTGGTTAAGAAGGCACTGCCTGTAAATGACTACAACTGCCAAGGGTCCCTGTTGCCCTGAGGTCAACATATGTGTCCCTTAGGTCATTGACTAGGGAATGGGAGAGGGATGAATTGGTAAGTGTGCCTGCTGGTAGACAGGAAAAATAGGAGTGTGAATACAAGCTGAAGATGTAAATGTATTCCTTTTAATTTAGTTGGATCCTTTCAATTGGATTACAAACACATACAATCTCTCAGAACATCTTTTATGACAGCATAATATTATAAAGTGCAGTAATTTGATCATTCACGATCATCTGAACATCCATAAGTTTATCCATCAGGCAACTCCACTGACTTCCCTGGAACTGCTCTAGGGAGGAGTTGAGCCCTGTGCTCAAAATAAATGCCTTATATATAGATGTGCTCATACTGTGTTGATACCAGAGCATTTTTAATGTTGAAAAAACAAATTCTAAATTTTTCATCAAAGTTAAATTGGCAGCTGTTTAATTACCTGATTTCTATCTAGAAGTTGGACCACAAGAGTGCTGTCAATACTAGGCTTTGTTTTTAGTGTCCAATACCATGGTCTTTTCTGTCCATTGTTGATAGTGGGGAACCTACTTCTTTCAGTGCTTAAACAGTCCCGTCTCATACTGTTTTCTGAAAAAGCTGTGTGTGTGAGGTCCTGTCCCTGCATGGAGGGGGAATCAACACTCCATTGCAAGTTTTTGCCACATGTCCTTCTTTCCCCATGAAGAACAGATGCACCTGTAGTGCATATGTCTAGATTTTGTATAAAAAAAGGTTGGACTAGATGATCCTTGAGGTCCCTTCCAACCTGGAATTCTTTGATTCTATGAAAGCTGAATTAAATTACTGACCTTTGCCCATCTCCAGAATTAATTTGTCTTTTCCAGGATAATGAAAAGCACAGAAACAGTTCTTTCTGGTACATTTTATGATTTTGTTACTGACTTTATACATTCCTTATTTATGAGCATCATAAAGAAAAAGGAATAAGAAAGGTGTAGTCCCCATTGAAGAAACACAGTAGAGTGCTTTACTTTCACAGGGGCGTTATTGTATAACACTATTCAAAACATACTATTTTGTTTTATTTCAAAATTATTGAAGGAACAACATACCACATAATACAGAAGATTTTGTTTTTCTTTTAGGTCGATGTCATTGTGTTGATAAAAAATATATCTTGCTAGAATATGCAGGCCTAAATTTTCCTGTATTTAAACATATTAAATAATGTCATGTTATATGATTGCCATTTGAAATCAGTACAGAATTTGACGTTCCTCACTAAGTGAAGATGGCAGGCTGTGCAATAAATTTGAGATCCTAGTTGTGAAATCTAGGTTCTTGTAGTGAAGCAGGTTAATATTGCATTAGCAGGCTCCCTAGAGACAAAATGGCCAGTGAGCTTAATGCGTTGTACTCACCAATGTTTCCTTCATGTCTCAAAAACTACTTGAGGAACTTGAGAAAAGGTTGGTTCTTTTGCAGCATTTGGTCTACTCATGAGTCCTTATTAAGCTAACTGAGAAGTCAGCCAGCCTCCTGTTAGCTGAATTTTTAACTACTCTGTGAGCCATGAATGTGAAGCATCTTGCTTTGGAACTTGTATCTTAGGATGTTATTCCCTTTTTACACCTCATAATGTGTAAATTACTTTGACTATTGGGTTACTTGTGTTAATATTTAAAATAAGATCACTTTATCCTTCTCTTGCTGGAGAAGTCTAAATGATACACTGCTATCCTCGTCTCACTTTCCAGATTCTGGGGAAGAAATCTACAGGATTGCTGGTTCAGCCAGTTGTCAGCTTCTTCCTGCTCACACCACTGGTTTGCAGCATTGTAGAAAGCCCTGCAAAACCAAAACTAAAAATCCAGTGGGGATAACAGAGGAGGATATTGGTTTGTTACATGTTTATATTGTAATCTTGAGTCAAGCTGCCTTATTTACAGCATTTACTGGTCTGATCTCTTGACATTTCTCTGACCAATGCTGATTTCAGAGAGGCAGAATTGGAATCTGTGGCCTTGAAGTTCATGTTTTGCAAGTACAAATAGTTGAAACATTAGCTTCAGAAAATCTACATGTTTTCAGCTATACACAAGATTTCTTACTTCAGTTTTGTGTTTAACTGGGTTTGATTAATGTTTTCATGCTGGATAAAAGTAATAATTTATAGTAATTGTTGTTGTCATCTGATAAAGATTTTATTTTGCCTGCAGATCATTTGCATAGACAAGGCTGGTTTTGGAAAAAGTGAGAGATTGCCCTAAGTTCTATGCTATCAAATTTAGAAAAGAGGGTGGTGGAGGAATGGAGCAGTGCTGGGTAGGAAGTTGTAATGGCAAGAAGAGCAGTGCAGTAAGATACGTGTTCATTAGGAGCAATATGGAGATTGGAGACCAACAGAGGAAATTACAAAGTCGTATACTCAAAAATAAACACAGCTACTCTGAGGTTTTTCAAGCAGATTTCTAAATAAACTTCTATTAACCCTAAATCTCTTAAAAAGTGATGACATAAATTACTCTTCTGCAGTACAGGTGTTCTAGACTGTCCCATCCTGTCACATGTTGACTGAGATAAGCAAGAGTCTCTGCAGACTTCTAAAATACTACCAAATTAAGAATAAACATGTAACTATATAAGTTTATCATAGGTAGTAGGCAGTGAGGGTGAACATCTTAAGACATAGCTACACCAAAACTTGTAAAATTCTAATCATAGAACTGAGATTTTAATAAAAAAAGGAGAACGGGTACAACGTGGCTTGAGAGGAGTGCAGGACAGTAATGGATTGAACAGTTAAACTGAGTCTTTCAACCACCTGTATAAAATACCGTGTGCAGATACGCCAGCAGCCAATGCAGCTTTTCCAGGGAGCAGGTTTTGAAATCTGCACCATCTCATGCAATTTAACAGATGAAATTTCTTACTTGAAAGTAGTGGGAATGTTTACATTCTCTTAAAGGAATTAAATTTTACTTTGGGAAATAAGTATTTGATAGATTGAATTCAGTTTAGTCAGCGCCTAGAACACTGCTTGCTGGAAACTTGGTGAGGTGTTGGACTGCAGCTGAACAATTTCAATTATTCCATTCCTATCCTAACAAACAATCTATGCTAGAAAGTGGGTCTTTCAAATAGACTTTATGGGTAATGATAGTGACTGAAACAGTAGCATCCCTGCCTCAGGGAGGGGTTAATACACCTTACAAAAATGCAACAAACAGCTTTTGATAAAATGGACTGTATAAATGCAAATTTTATAATTAATAGAATCAAACAATAGTTAAGCTCCCTTTATAATTCCAAGATGAAGGCAGACAGCAGCATACCAACATGGAGAATACTGTTTGTTTATGATTAAACTTAAAATCAGGATTGGAAAAATGTCAATGTACAGCATGTCTACTGATACTACTAGCTGTGTAGTAGTCCTGTTTCTGTCTCTTGGATTTCTATTAACTGAAATGGGAAAGTTATAGTACATGCAGCAGGAAAGCCAGATTGTACTATAAATGGGACTACCTTTTTCTAAGAAGCTGACCGTAATGCTCAGTCAGGCAAAGTTCCCATGGCACATAGAGAAAAAGGAAGCCTATGACTGCACCACTTGTTCAGTTCAGAATTTAGTTATGTCTGGCTAAACCACATTACTACAGAAAGGAAATATATTTTGGAATTGATAAAGACAAATCCAATTTTTGGTTACTCTATGGCAGGACTGATTCTACTATTGAGATTTGAAAGCAAGGTGCAAACAGATGCTTATGCAGCTACAACCTGCTAACTGTGTGTTTAAAGACCTACTCTGTATTCATGAAATCACTGAATTATTAAGCAGATCAAAAGATAGTGCTTCTGTATATATATGGAGACCAACTTCTCAAGTGGATTCTGCTAAGGATAAAGGAAGGAAGCAGTTCATTCCTGTTGAAGGTGAAAGCCAGAATTTAAACTTACTTATTTGCCTAAAAATGAATTTATTTCATTTGTTCCTAAAAAGAGGCCAAGTCTACTGCAGGCTTGAACAGGAAGATATAATGAATACAGCAAAGAGATCAATACATTTGAAGATTAGTAATACAATAGTGGCCATTGCAGTCTACCTGAACAACTAAAATCTAACAATTGGCAGACCAGAGTCTAGAACTTCCATATACTGTACACTTATAAGCAGCACTACAGGTATCGGTTCTATTAGGTGTCAAAAACACTGCTAGAGCTGCTTGATAAAGTAAAATCAAACTGATTCCTTGTCCTATATTGCAAGGAGTTGCCCGTGCAATTGATATGTAGATGTGAGGTAGAGTAGAACTGGATGATATGCTATAAGAATCGGCAAGAAACATCTCAGTAGAAGGGAGCGTGAATGTATACTGGTCCTCAGGCAGTTATATAGCATTGTCCAAAGAGATCCCTCCAAACAAGCCCATTGCATGGGCTCAGACAGGGGCAGCTATTAAAAAACCATAACCCAGCAGTTGTACAGTGATCAAACAACAGCATTACTCTGCATGGTTCACTCCTCTTCTTTATAAATTTTACTCTTCAAATTTTATTTTCTTTGTAACACAGCAGGCACAGCAGGTACTAAATGGCGGAATTTTTACTTTGTATGTTGATAAGCAGCAACATTTTCAGCATCTCCTTACATAGCAAATACTTAACACAGGTCCCTTTGTCTCTTCTAGTCACTGACGGGTTGAATACAAAACCTTTTTTTTTTTCTTTTCAATTCTTGAATAAGCCAGTCTTTTCTTGAAATGTCAATACACCAAATTCTTCACTGTAGGAGGAAAAATCATTTGCACAAATAGAAATGTGACAGCTTCTTAGACCTCAGTTTCCCACTAATCCTATTGCTGGGAGTTTTGAGAAGCTCGTTATTCCTTAATGACATTCCTAAATAATGGAAAATATTTGATACTTGCATTTTGGTATCCACACAATGAGCAAATGACAAGAGCTTGACAAAAAGAACACAAAACAAAAAGAAGCTTATTGAAAGACTAGGGAAAGATAAGTTTCAAATCTTTGATTTATTCCATGCAAGCCATATTGTTCCTTTGAACAAACCGTTCCTTTGAATTGTTTAAAATACTGTGTGCAGATACGCCAGCAGCCAATGCAGCGATTCCAGGGAGCAGCTTGTGGAATCTGCTCCATCTCATCTATTTTAAGAGATGAAACTTTCATTGTGGAAATAGTGGGAAAGTTTACATTCTCCTAAAGGAATGAAATTTTACTTTTGGAAATATGGTATAAATACTTGGTAGATTAAATTCAGTTTAGACAGTGACCAGAATACTGTGATCATTTATCACAGAATAATTTTTTTTGTAGAAAAAAAACAAACCCTGTTTTAAACATTTCCTCTCATCTTTCTGATAACTCGTGTAGGTCTTGCAGTCTAACAGTAGGGAAAATATAAACACTTTCAAACTGTTACCACTGGAAAAACGCATTCTTATTTTCTCCCACATACTTTCAGATTACTTAAATGAAATTCAATGAGTCTTAGACATGTGAATAATTACAGTATGATCTTACAGGCATTACAAGTACAACATAAAGGAAAACATCTATCAGTTAATTCTCCGCTGTAATGTGGTTGGGGCTGTAAGTAGTTGAACTGCTTTAATTGTCAAGCTATAGGAAATTTTATGGATTGTGAGAAATCTTTTTTCCAAGGCAAAGCCAAGATTGACTTGGAGCTATTGTGGTTAAATCACTTCCCAGAGCTTGAGGAAGCTGGATTTTCATCCTTGTGCCAAAGAATATTTATTCGAAGTGGGACAGAATCAACACAAGGAAATTTAATACTTTCCATTTTGGGGTATGTTGGTGTGTGTGATTTAAGACAAGTACATTTCTATAACATCCAAAGGGAGAAAATGAAATGTACAGGGCTGCAGAGGATCTAAGCTTGACTCACATGCAAAGTGACAAGCACATATAGCTCGTTGTGAATCTAAAATTAATGATTCAGAAACTGATGTCTCAAGTTTCTAGATGGAGAATATAGAAGCCCAAATCCCACTAACCTGAAAAGAAAATTAGGGTTCTAGGAGATTAAGTTTCTTGAAAATGGTGCTTTGCATGTGTAAGCTGCATAGTACTCTACCTGCATGAAAATAATTTGTTTTCTAGGCATGAGACTAGAAAAGAGATGCAAAGATGGTAAATTAGAAGCCTAGAGCACTGACAATATTTGAATATTTTTTTAAACTAAATTGTACATGTCCTGAGCTTAGAGTTCATCAGAATTTGTTCAGAATTACAAATCACTGCTGGAAGGCATTGAATCTATCAGTACTAACTCCCATAAAGCACATAATAAATTGCAAATGCCTAGGGATCTCTTTAGAATAATTTTTGCTGACGTCACACTAAGAAAGGCTGTGTGAAATGAGGTGATAGAATGCAAACACATATACCTAGCAGTTCAACAGGCTATGCGATTGGCTGTAGAGGAGGATAAAATGAAATGTTGTGATTTCGTATGAAGCTTTACTGCCACTTCAAGCGAAGGACATACACTTATTCAGCAGTTCAGGAATTCAGCTGCAAAGTAGATGAGTAACCAAAGTTCAGTAGGTGCTTGGTACGATAAAGAAAAAGGTTAAAAAGTTATTCTCAGTAGTATTTAAGACTGCTATTTGTACCTTGCCTTTCCCTTTCAAAGCTCAGCAGCTTTGCAGCATCTGGAGTAGTGGCAATATAGACTACCCTACTATGGAATAAATAAATCATAAGGGAATTTTTCACTGCATATGGTTTGCCAGAGGAAATTGTCTCAGTCAATGGCCCACAGTTTATTTCAGAAGAATTTGACATGTTGTTAGGTCTAAATGCAGTGAAGTATGACAAAATTGCTTCATCTCATGAAGCATCAAATGGAGCAGTGGAACATTTTTTTTTTTCAAACCATTAACCAAACAATCTCACTAACAATATGTTATCAGAAAACTGAAGTCTATTTGTTTCTTTTATTTTTTTTCCCTTTTTTTTCATACAAAATATCCTCTCTATGTTACAACAAAGGAAAACAGTAGTTTTTACATAGGCTGAGAAGTCCTAGGGCTTGTGCTGTGCTCTTACCTTCGCACAGTGCTTGCGGCTCTATTACAAGCAGTGGCAACATTGTATTTACAGAATCACCAGGATGCAGAAGGTTAGATGCTTTTGTGGCTGGAGTCACAGTATACTGACCTTCTTGTTAAAGCTCAACCTGTTGTGGAGTCAATGAGTTTTCACTTGCATGGAGGAGAAGGAGTGGTTTTCCTCCCTTGGTCCACTCTGCAGGTTAGAAAGTGGTCAAGAATTTCAAATTCTGAGTAAAGAGGAAGCTGAGCTGAGAGCAACAAGTAGAATGGACAAATGTGTCATACAAGTCATTTCTTATAGGACTCTTCAGAGTTGTTTTCCTGCTTTTTCCTTCTGACCTGGTCAAGTGCATGGCACTGCTGTTAGAAGCTATCACAAAGACTAAAGTGAATGAGGAATAACAATTCATATTGAGAAAAATAAGAGTTTGTTCTCCCATGGGGAGTAATTGCTCAACTGACAATCAAGATATCAATACTTGACTGACTTATCTACTGCTGATTTATTATGTGGCTATTTCTGTTAGCCAGAAAATAAATATTTTGATCTTTTGTGTTGTTCTTGGTATTACCTATTTAGTTTACATGGCAGTAAAGATTAGTTCTTACTGTGTGCCCACATGGTGCACAGTACTGTACATCACAAAGAGCACCTAATAATACAGTAAGTAACAAAATAAAGATTAGTACTCTAAGCTGTCCAAACATGCATGCAAGGTGTGAAGAAATTTTAATTAACCCACTTAGGGCTTTTTAATTTTTAAGTTGATTGGGAAAAAATCTTAAGTGAGTCAAGTAGAGCTGAGAAAATAATTATACTTCTGAAAATGAGGAATTAGGCCTCACAATGTGAACTATAATCAATGGCTAATAAATCTTTCAGTGCTCCAATTTAAAATGTGAAGTTTTATTTTATTTTCCCAGCCTTCAAATGCTTTTAAATATCATTCTTTTGTTTTCTTGGGGGGGGAGAGGTGTTTACTTTACTTGAGATTGGATTTTTTCTTGTATTTTGGAATTGCTTATGACTTGCATGACTCAGCAGTGAAAGAAAATTTGTTGATTAAGTTTAGAACATTGCAGGTGGGAGATTCTCATATGGTCTAGTTTGTCATAAATACATTGAAGTTAACATATCTTAGATAATCTATACAGAGACACACCCATTGTTTTTCAAAGGTAACATTTTCCTATGTATTAAGTGGTAGATTCGCAGAATGGAGGGTTTCTTAGGGTCCAGCCACCCCTGCTTTTCTCCCAGGTGTGACACATCTGTTCCTTATCACACAATACAGCTGTACAGCTCTGCACAATCTCCTTTCTCCTCTGCCTTCATACTTCTCATTCACATTGTGACTGCATCTGTCTGATGGATTGAAATCACCAAAAAGCTTAGGATATTATTAATAGCTTTTTTTGAATGATGGTGTGGAAAATTATCTCAGTCTATCTGTATTCTGACTACAGACAATTTGGTCAAAGAACAGTCTCCAAGTTCTTTGGGGAGAACTGTCAATGTCAAGTTCGGTGCTTGTGGTAAGGTCATGAAAGACATGGTCTTAAATGACAGTGTCATGAACTTGCCGACTGCTTCTTGCCAGCTTGCTGGCGTTCTGGCCAAACCCTTCAGCATGATGGACAGGACAAGTACAGACAAAGCCTTTGCCCTGTTTTCAGCTAGAGAATGACAGATGATGAATAGAAATTACTCCCAATACAATGTGTTATATTATAGTTTACAAGCACAACTGAGCTGTCCCCAGCTTATATGCGGGCCTGGATAACTTTCCTTTAAATAAGTGTTCTTAACAGACATTCATGCCAATGAATGTATATTTTGTTGCCCACAGACTCCTATTCACCACATACAGAGATTCTGTGTGTGCTTTAATGCTGTTTGTTTTGATTTGTAGTGGTGAGTTTGGGGGTTTTTTGTTTTCAGACATGCTACCTCATCTTCGTGGCAACTGTAGCTTTTGTGTATTCAGTTCAACTGGATTGTCTGTTTTCATGGTGTGTGATTTTAACACATAACCCTCTCCATATTTTACATATAGAAAAAGTCCAGTTTACAGAGGCCATTTCAGGATCTGCTTACTCAAGCCAGGTAGTTCTAAATTTGAATCAGAGATTTTCAAAAGAAATCTCGTTCTCCATTGTTGAAGTAGTTCAGGCAAATAAACTCAGAAGAGGATAAGATAATATTTAAGAATGTGTAAAGAAATGATCATCATTTTATAGTACATCTTGAATTCTGTTTAATTGAAGTAATTCATTGGAAAAAAATTATGGACAGTCATACTCAGGAGAGTTATCTATAGAGAACCTAATTTAATACAATGCTGAGACTAAAGCTGCTCTCTCATGATCTAGGCATGTAATTTTCGTTAATATTAAAGAGTTGTGTGTGCATGAACTGAGGATGCCTGTATTCCTAAGTGCTTAGTTGTTGTATTCAAAATTATGTTTCTCCTTACAAAGGATTTAATATTAGGATTGTTCAAAATTATGTATAGCGTAACTTTAGCAAATAATGTTGGATATTACTTGGTCATTATTTAGAAAAGGAAAGATACAAGAAGGGGTTAAATAAATAAAAGACATTCATTATATAGGTAGGATCCCTGTTAGCTTCCTTCCTTGCAATATTCTCAAAACTTGCACTAGTGTATGCTGTGAAAGAATCGATTTATTTATGGGTTTTCTGTTTTTCCAGGAATTAGAGTTTTAAGGTTTTTTTATTATTTTCCAAGACTGAAATGTCAGAAGATAATCAGGTTGGAAAAGACATTGGAAAGTCTCTTGTCCAAGCCTTTGCTCTAAGCAGGGTCAGCTATGGGCTCAGAATAGGTTTCTTGGAATTTTATCCAGGCAAATTTGGAAAGTTTCCAAGGATGGAGACTATAACAGTATACACAGAATTGTCCAGATGACCTTGATTTCTGTACGAAAAATATATGCTCTGACCACTACAGACTCCCCAGATTAACTGCACTTTTGAAGTCCCACTCTGAAAGGTTATTGCCTGCTCTGAGGCAGGTCTGTTGGAAAGTGGTTAGAATTTACATCAGTCAGTGTTTTCTAGGTGCTACAGGTTGTCTGAGCAGTGTAAAATACTGACAACTCAGCTGGATCTTCTCAGCCTAATGGTAAAGGATGTGGTTGTAATGAGATGGGAAGAATTAGATATAGTTCTGGTTAAAGATCAGGTCAATTAGCATGTGGTTTGGATTTTAAGACAAGAAGTAAGTACATATAATTTCACAAAGCACCAAGTGATTGAATTGATTTGGTTTGGCACTTAAACTGCCAGGAGGAAGAGATGACTTTCTTAAGTGCCTGATGAGGGCATAGTATACTTGACAAGCAAATGTCACTACTATTATAACTACCAAAACAATCCTTATGCAGAAGATGTTTATAAAACATATTTACATTAATGCTAATAATAGTAAAAATGAGGATAATGATAAATACAAGCTCCATCTGTAACTGTAGAACAATAGCTATATAGATTGGCAGTAGTTCATCTATCTTCAGAAACTTTAGTTCTTTTATCAAGGATGCCGGAAGCAGCCTCAGTAGAAATATTTCAGCACAAGATAGCCTCACCTGGGAGATGCTTTTCACTGAAAGTGTGAGGAGCAGCAGAAGTTAGTTAAACTTGCTCATTTCTAGAAATGAAATATCTGACTATGTTGGAGGTATTTTAAGCTCTTATTATGATAAGTTCCAAAGCTAAATATTTCAGTACTGGGTTCCGCAAATCATTGTGTATCTTCATCCTCCTACTGCTTAACTTGATAGAGATTTGGGTCAAACATTTGTCTCATTTACAGTAATTGAGTTCACAACTGTTTGTTTTAAAGGAAACTAGAAAAACTCTAGTACAACATCCAGAAAGAAAGTCAAATAGCCCACTCTGTGCTGCATTGGAAAGATACAGAGCACTGGTGTAATGTTCTGACCAGATTATGAATAGCAGACATTACAGTACATTATTAGACTGGCCTTTGGAGCAACTAGAACTTTTCAAGCTCTGTTTATTTTGCTTTTTCATGAGCCTAAGCTTTAGCTCTTACATTTTCATAAAGGAAGCTGAAATCCACTTGAATGTAAATAAAATGATGAAATATATTTTCTATGAGTGGAAGAAAGTAGGAATGTAATCACCAGTACCTGACACACATCTAGCCTGTTTTTCTCAGCAGATGTGTTCTACTGAATAGAACAGCCAGACTTTAGCATTTTTAATATCTTCTAACAGTATATGACAAATGTGTCATGAATAATTAGATATTACTAACTACTGAACAGTGCTTAATTTACTTACCTGTTGGTACATTTGCCCTTTCTATCTGGCAGCTCGAGTTGAATAAATGCTGTCTCTAGCTCTGAACCACCAGCTGCACAGGGCAGAAAGGTCAGTCTCTCACATCACAGAGTGAAAACTCTTTACGCTGAATAGTAATGCAGCTCCTGAATCTGTGCTCTTTGAACAAAACTGCCTGGTCAGTGATATGAACTGGTACTGGACTTTACTCTCTGATTAGAAGATGTACTAGCCTCATGGTTTTAGTGCAAGTGAGGCATGGATAACTTCAATGAACTAAAAAAAGAGTTTCTCAAGATGTATATCTATAACTGTATCTCAAGAAACTTATTCCTGCCTATTAATGCAGCGGCCAGGTACTCAGCTATTGACAACTCCATTTCACTGAAGTATAAAACTGCTGCTTTCTGCTACCTACAAACTTAGTAGACTACACTGTTTGAAGGAGTGTACTGAACTGGAAATCTTTAGATATACTAAAGCGTACAAACTCCTTTAAAAATACCGATGGGACTATAGTGGGTATAAGTGTGTTTAAAGATTTTGCTGCATTTGTTTTAAATTTGTAAAGTCAGGCTTACAAGACTGTGCTGACTCAGAATATTCTTCACACATATCTCTGAGGCCAATACAACCAAATTTGTGGCTGGAGTAGAATGGATTACCTTAGCATCCTTTGCCAATGTTGTCAACAATTTACATTTTAGGCAGAAAATAAGGTCATGCTAAGGGCCAAGACCCTGCTCCAAATGCCTTTGAAATCAATGAAAACTTTCACACTGACTGCAGAACACTTAAAGGTCAGGCTCTAAAGTCCAAATTCTTGTTCTGGAAAGCTGCCCGGGGCTAGGGATTGGCCAATGAAAAAATAGGCATGGAAAGAAACACATCCTGTAACAGACAGTAATACTTTAACTATAAGCCTTAGAAGGAGACATCATTTTGCTGTAAACAGTGGAAAAAAAAGACAGAGGAAAATAAAGCCATTTTAAAAAGCAATGATCCATTGTGAAAGAACAAGGATCCAATGTGTTCACTGTGATTAAAGGGACAACTGGAAAACAGAAAAATTTTAGGGGAAAAAAGAAGACTATAGATGATGTAATCTACGGAACATCTCAATGTGTAACTCAAGCTATGCTGAATTCCATGAATGAAAATGAAGGCTGCTAAATAGGAGAAAAAGTAAGAGGAAGTGTGATGGCACAGGGTCTTCCACATGAAGATCATGAGAGATTTTGTGATGTTTTGTTGCATCTTCCACATCTGTGAGAAAGCAATTTGTAATCATTCCTAAAATTAAACCTAATTTAGAGCACAATGAGGTTGGCACAGTGTTAGAAAGGTCATTTTTCTTTTATGAAGCTGTCTGTTAAACATTGCCTTTCTTAACATGCACTATTTAGCCTCTTTCATTGCTTCTTAGCAAAACCACTTTGTGTACATGCTTAAAAAATGCATTTTGACAATAAAATGGGAGCTTTTGCATCTCAACTAGGAAACAGAAATTAAAGAAGCATTTAAATGTGCTTCTGTCCTGTGCTTTCTGCTGCTGGATGTGGTGCACTGGTTTCTCTTCAGGGAGGCAAGTACATACTAAGAGAAACATAGTGTCTTTGCTGAAATGTTTTGTCATAGGAAGACATGACTGTGGGGGAGGAATGAGTAATTGTTCATTCACAGCAAGAGAAATATTACCCAAATAAATAAGATTACTCATTTTTTAATTGATGTGAATGCACTTAGCTCTTATATATACATTTTATGTTATACAGCACAACTCAGCTTGTTAGTGTTGATCCATAAAAGAGAAATCCTGATTTTCCTTCCCAACCATTTAATGATTGGCGGTCTTGGGAATATTTTAAAAATTGGAAAAATATTTCTTTCCTTTTAAGTTTTCTTAAGTCTATGGGAGCTATCTACCCATGGCATTATGCAGTACTTTTGTTTGTTTGATCTTAAGTGAGAAATGGAGAGATACTGTATTTATATTAAAAGTGCATGAAGTTCAGAAGCTCAATGGAAAAACTATCTCATATTTTCTTATATAAATAATCATTACAAAACTTCTATCATTCACCAACTCACAGGATACATTTGTTCATAAGATGGTCTTAAAATTGCCTATTTTTTGTATGCGTATGATGACATATTGATGATAAAGCAATTTACCCACTGATCATAAACTATGCTGTGATGAAGTATGATTTAAAAAGACCAAACACAAGGAGTTTCTTTCAGCATCACTCACATGCCTATTGCATTAGTAAACTCTTCAAGACCGGGTTTATAGCTACTCTCTTGGTTCAGTCCTGTGCTTTTCAATGATAAATGAGTGTTTAGATTAACAGGGAGTGGAGAGGCTTGATCCTTACCTGCAGTACACAGAACCTCAAGCATGGCTTTACGAGTTTTCAAGCTAATCATTTCTTTGCTTACATGTACATTACACACTGTGTCTATAGGCAGTCATGCACCCAAATTTAAGGTGTCTATCTCATGAAAGTGTTGAATAAAATATATATTGTAGGCCTCCAAATTGTTGCTAAGGATTTAGAAGTTTGGCTAGTCAAGTGACAAAATTTCTCATTACAGAGAAACAATCTCTTCTGTAAAATGATCTGTGGAAACTTGAGAGGTGTTTGAAGTTTGAATAAGTTTTGAGAAAAGATGGCTGGCTGATAGGAAAACATTTGTTATCTTCTGTGTTTGAGTACTCCACAAGGTGGTTTCCTAGCACTCTGGCACTGCTGAATATACAGAATATATTAAAAAAAAAAAATAGATAAAGATTCATTAGTAATTGTTGCGTTGTACCAGTAGGAATGGTAAAGTTACCAATACCCTGTTCTTTGAGAACAACCTAGATCAAAACTACCACACTTAGAGCATTGGAACTGCAGTTGAAGGCAGGCTTCAGAAGAGTTTTCTAATTTATATTTTGTTATAGGCATCCACAGTTGCACTTTGACATAAATTCAGATCATGAAATTCTTATCAGGTTATTTGTTCCAGTTTTTCTTTGGTCCCATTTTGTGCAGCATAGTTGTTAACCTCTCTGTGCAAAAGGAGCATGATCTATTTGTAAAACAACAAGGAAGAATGATAGTGTTGCACAACGAATCTATTTTTTCACACATGAAAAATACTTAGTATCACAGTGAAAACTGGGCTTGGATGAAGCAAGGAGGATTCATCAGCCATCAGGTTTCTATGCCTGGTTAAAGCATTAATAGTAAATAGCTTAAAATCATGGACACCGCAATGTTCACCAAATTCATGTTCCTTATCTGTTTCCATTTATAAGGAACACAGAGGTTATGACTAGGCAGGTATTTAAGTGTTACTAACTATGTACAATTTCACCAATGCCTTAAATACAAGCATGTGTTACCTCTAGGTGTGAAAAGCAAGGAAATAGGCCTCCAACCAGTACTAAAAGTCTTTTTGTGGCTTTACCTCCACAGCTACCCAAACTTACTATCAACAAGGTTAGTGTTCTCCATACATATTTCTTGTGAGGAAAGCCAAAATTAATGAGAACTGTTTTGGTTTGTGTTCTTCACTCACCTTAGATTTATTTTTAGAGTGAACAGCCTCCAGTTGACTAGAAGGACCAATTTCTCTTGAGAAAGAAAGAAGAGAAAGGGAATAAGAAAATATGAGCCAATGGAAATATCCAGTGATGGGGGAAACACTAGATGAAAGCTAGGGAAAAATAGAAATAAAATGAGAAGAAATAATTCTTCAAGTCTTGGCTCAGTGATGCTTTCAGGATCAAAGGATATTACAGAAATACATCTCCTGTGATTAAAAAGACTCTACTAAGACAAGGAGCGTTTGGGGGCACAGTTGATGCTGCTGAATGTTACTGACTAAATCTTTTCTCCCAAATATTGGTTGGGCTGCACCAGAAGCATGTCCAGTAGGTTGAGAGAGGTGATTCTGCCCCTCCTCTCCACACTTGTGAGACCCCACCTGGAGTATTGCATCCAGCTCTGGAGCCCCCAGCACAAGAAGGACATGGACCTGTTAGAGAGGGTCCAGAGGAGGGCTACAAAGGTGACTAGAGGGCTGGAACACCTCTCCTACGAAGACAGGCTGAGAGAATTGGGCTTGTTCAGCCTGCAGAAGAGAAAGCTAAGGGGAGACCTTATTGCAGCCTTCCAGTATCTGAACGGAGCCTACCAGAAGGCTGGAGAGAGACTTTTTACAAGGGCCTGCAGTGATAGGACAAGAGATACTGAGTTCAAACTGGAAGAGGGTACATTTAGATTGGAAATTAGAAGGAAATTCTTTACTCAGAGGGTGGTGAGACACTGGAACAGGCTGCCCAGGGAGGCTGTGGACGCTCCATTCCTGATGGTGTTCAAGGCCAGGTTAGATGAGGTCCTGGGTGGCCTGGTCTAGTGGGAGGAGTCCCTGCCGTGGTGGGGGGGTTGGAACTAGGTGATCTCAGAAGGCCCCTTCCAACCATTCTGTGATTCTATGAAATATGAGAACAGTAGGTACTGTTGTTGTAACATCAAGGTTTCAACAACAAGGTTGTTGAAAAAACACCTTTTGTTTAATTAAATAGAAAAAGTTCCTCAATGAAGCTTACTTGTTAGAGCAAAGCTTTTCCATGGACTGACTATTCAGATCACTTTCATTATTCAGAAATAAGAATGGTGATGATCTATACAATCTTCAGCTTGCTGTGGTCAGATAGAGAAGGATGCAAGTTTGAAAACTCTGGAGATTTCTAATTTGATATTTCTATTTTTTGTGGTTCATATTTTTTGTTAGTCTTAATTCTTCTTTTGTGAATATATTTCAGATTTCCAAAACATGACAAAAGTTGTCATACCTGTAATTAAAGTTTATAAGAGCAGTATCGTTTTAAAATGCTTTATAGAGAAACTCTTAAGAGACACCACATGGTCTAACTTCATTGAAACAAATTCTTTAGATTTCTTGCAAAGCAATTCTATCATGCTGTAGATGTGTCTGTAGAAGATAATGATGTATTCATGAGATTGTATTACACTGCTGTTGATTTCTGTCATGAATGCAGCAGAAAATTAACCAATCCTGAGTAAAAGGGGGGCACATTTGCTGACAATCTTGTGTACTCCCAAAGAAATTCTAATCTGCAGATTACTGACCTGTTTCCTACATCCTCTCTCTTATCTGTAGCCCGGTAGCATTTACTGAGGGTTACTATGTGAGTTTACTAGCTACTTCTCTAACAAATGTCATCAAGTACTAGCTTCACACTTTTGTCTTCCATTATTTCCCTTTTTACACTTTAAAAGATCAAGGACACCATTTATACTGTTCATACTTCTGTACTCTACTTGCTCTGTAATTCTTGTATTTACAATATTGCAACAAAAACATTCATTGCACAAGCACAGAGGTCCCTCTGTCAATGATTATGTTATTTATATTGATTTATGCCAGCTGAAGTTTTGAACTGATATTTTAAATATACAAAATGTGTATCAAGCTGATGGAGCAGATTGTAACTGGTCTGTGAAGGTGCATATGTAGCACAGAGAATATTGCTCAAAGAAATTTCTAAATTGCTCATGCTGAGGACCAACGACAGTGAGAACCCAAAGCCCTTAAATTCAGAAAGTGCTAATCTCTCACTGATCTCGAGGCACAGTGGGATGCACACTTTCATCAAGTATTCTGAATACTGGTAAAATAATTGGAAAAAGGAAAGCTTCCTTATTTTACAATAAGCCTAACAGCAAACACTGCCCTAAAACCTGGGTTAGAGGCATAATATAGTCTGTGGAGTAAAAATAAATTTTAATTTTGTAGAAATACTTTTGCTCCACAGGATTCCCAATCATATGTGCTCTCTCTGCAGATCTACAGCCATCCTGGATGTACACACCCTACAAGATCTCTAGCACAAGGCTAGTGTGGCTGCCAAAGACTGAACCGTAACTGAAATTAGTCACTTCGGTGGCAACATATAAATTGATATGAAGCACTTAATCAGAGAAGTACAGACCCTATGTTTGGAGTAATAATATTCCAGATTCACCACTTAAGAGCTCTAATTTCAAACTGTTGTTGTGCTCTCAGTCTGTTACTATTACAAGACAAATCAATTAAGTTTACAGTCCACATATAAATACATGTAAAGAATAGAACACATGTAAGCACATTAGATAGAAATAGATTCTAAAGACAAAATTTGGCTATATTTAAATATGTGTCCGCTGTGGTTTTATCCCATAGCACACTGTGGTATCTGTTATTTCATGCAAACATAAAAATGGACCATGCATGCATTGTAGCATTAAGGTCTGAGGAATTATCTGCGGGAGGTTTGAGAGCTTTTCAAAACTTAAGACAATATAATTGAAATTTTAATTGATTTGCAATGAAGTAGTTGTTTTGAAATCTTCTTCATTCTTAATAAATCTGTAGCACAGCTCTCAGAGGCTTAAGGAAAAGTACTTGGCCTTTTCCTTATCCCCAGAATCTTCATACATTGATGAATGTCTGCATCAATTGTCTCATCTCCAGACTAATTATCTCATTTACATATTTCATGCTTTCTGCTTAGAATACTCTAATGGACAGCCAAGATTTAAATAGTGTGCTGTCAGACACAACTGGTTAAGATTAAGTAGAAGATATAACATTTCTTTCATGATTTGGTGCTTATGAAAATAATATAGTTGAAGATTGTCTCGGTATATACATTTCATTGTGAATACGGGACACTGATAGCACCTAAATGCCCAGTACAAGTCTCCTTGTACTTAATCCTCCCGGATTAAGGGGCAGGCTGGC
>VYZX01020591.1:134492-144579 GCA_013401335.1 Brachypteracias leptosomus | reverse complement strand
CAACTCAGGGCCCCAGCACTTCACTGTGATGTGCTGGGTTTGTGTTTAGCACAAGTTGTCTGTAAATCATAGATAAACCCAGAGCACTTTGTGTGTCCTGAGCTTTACAAGGTGGGTGTTTGTAGGTGCTGGAGGATCTCCAGGGAGCTGTGCCACGCTGAAGGGAGCTGGGGCTGGACTCTATTAACCATGCTAGAAGTCTGCTCCTCCTTCTGCCAACAGCACGGCAGCCCTAATGCTTCCCTGTTACAGCAGCACTAAATCACAAGTTTTAACAATGGGTTTTGAAGGCTCTGACAAGTTCTGGAGCAGCGTTTGCCGGAGGAACTGGAAAGGTTACCTCAGTCCACTGCCTCTGCGGGTGCACGTTCTCTTCCAGCCTTCACACTCGGCTCTGACATCAACAGCATCTCTTGGAGTTACACAGAAAAGAGGCCAAAGAAACCTCCTCCTCCCCAGAACTGGCTCGCTCTCTACAAAAGAAACAAAAGCAGAATATTTTGAGAATTTGACTTCAGCCATCACCACCTGGAGATGCCCTCAGCCACCCCAGCCAAGAGCAGGGCAGCGTCAGGCAACGGAGCTGAGCATCCCCCAGGGCATCACTGCAGGGCAGGCTAAATGAGATTTCTCCAGTTTTCATCAAAGCTGGGGAAAGGAAAATCAACACAGCAAAAAAAAATAAGCAGGCATTTTCCTGGCCAAAAAAACCATCCCATCAGCGTTTTGACAGGAAATATTTACTTGCTAATATTTCTAATTAATTCTTCTATGTGCTATGGCAATCAGAGGTAGGAAGAGAGATCTCCACAGTGCTTGGGGCACAATGCAGGCACGCACAAGGTGAAGCACGTGGAAAGACTAATCCTGGCTGAGGCTGCATAAGGAGAACCACGAAATGAGGCTGGGGATGGGGAGAGAAGCCTCAGCCCTCCCCAGGGCACAGACATCCCTCCCCCAGGCTGCCTACATGATGCTCCCACCTCCCCAGGTCTGATGGAAGCAGTTGGTCAAAGCGTGTGGTGGCTGGGACACAGCTGAGAGCTGCGTTCAGCTCAGGGACACCAGAAGCTGAGGGAGATGTTAAAAATAACACTGGCTTTGAGAACCACGATGTACTTACAAGCTGCTGAGAAGGAGGCCAAGCCTGACATGCTGTCCCACTTGAGAACGCATCAGGCCATGAGAGAGAGACAGAGAGAGAGAGACAACAAACTGGAAACTGTGCCTCTGCTGGGGTTGTGGGGACAAGCAGTCGCTGGGCTGTAAATCAGTCACAAGAGCAGCAAAGCCTGGGGAGATGCAGGTGGGCAGTACAAACATGCAGTGGAACTTCGTATTTGCATTCAGCTCCTTTCCATGAAGTTTGTTCACTTCGAGATGATGGCACAAAAGAGCAGAACATTGTGTGATGGATGGGGTGCGCGGCAGAGGGAAGAGATGCTCTGCTCCACGGTCTTATTGAATCACAGAATTGTTTTTGTTGAAAGAGATATTTAAGATCATGGAGTCCAACCATTAACCCAGCACTGCCAGGTCACCACTAAACCATGTCCCTCAGCACCACATCTCCACAGCTTGGAAAATCCTCCAGGGATGGGGACTTCACCACTGCCCTGGGCACCCTGGAACACTGCCTAACAATTTTCTCAGTGAATAAATTTTTCCTAATATCCAACCTCAACCTCCCCTGGTGAAACTTGAGGCTGTTTCCTCTTGTCCTATTGCTTGTTCCTTGGGAGAAGAGCCTGACCCCACCTGGCTTCAACCTCCTTTCAGGGAGTTGTCAAGAGCAAGAAGTCTCCCGAGTCTCCTTCTCTCCAGGCTCAACACCCCCAGGTCCCTCAGCTGCTCCTCACTAAACCTGTGCTCTAGACCCTTAACCAGGCTTCACCACAGCTTCTCAAAACAAAATGTACTTGGGGAAGGCTGAGCTAAACATTATGTCCATCATATTTATATTTTGAGGAACACGGCTGAAAGAGGTGGGTTGGTTGGCATATACTCCATATACACCAAAACTGGTGTTTCTCAGGGACACAATGGCAGAAGGTGTGAGAAAATAATCCTCAAGGGTCCTGAGTCCAGCCCTCATTTCCACGCAGCCCTGATGACATGAAAGGAATGAACCAGAGCAGCTTGGGAGGACCTCTGGCCCACCATGATCTTAAGATGTTCACAGAGGCATGGAGTATGTTGCAAGCTTCAGGCCACAGAAACCTTAAGGATGGGCAGGATCCAGAGGACTCTCAAGAGCTGATGGAAGGGCAAGGGAGCCCTGACACTTTCTTGTTTTAGAAGTATTTGAATTTTTTAAAATCTGAACAGTATTTTTAAGAAAAAAAAAGCCTGAAGGCCTTGTCAGAGGAAGTTCTTGCAGGGAAGTCAGGAAGACCTCATGGTCCCAGCACTTTCTGTAGGGAATCCTGGCCCTTTCCAAGGTGCACCAGGGACCACTGCAATGGCAACAGCCTTCCTCTTCAGCCTACCTCCTGCTCCAACAGCCTCCATCCTCTGAGACTGCGAATCTCTGTTAAAGCATGAGAAAACCACAGGCACAGGTCTCTTGGGGGAACCAAGCAAGGAGAAGACTTGGAAAGCCCTGAGCAGGAGGGTCCAATAGTCTCAGCAACACCAGGACCCTCTCCAGAGTCTCACCAGCCTGGTCAAGCCCAGGAGATAAGCCGCAGGAAACTTGTCAAGCTGAGCGATGAGGATCAGCCAAGACCTTGCACGAGGGGCATCACAAGAGCTTTCAGCCCATGGTACGTGAGCTGGGAACATGCTGGATAAAAATAGGCACTGCACATTTGGTAGCAGCAGGGAAGCACAATCCCAGCTTTTCACATACAATCCCAGTCTACCCATTATTATTGTCCAGGCTCCAGCAACTGACCCCGAGCCAAACCCTGGCGTGATTTATTCCTCGCTCGGTATAATTCCATTTATTGAGTGGAGTGACTTAGTCATTGCAAAACTTGGCCCAGCTCTTTTTATTTGGACATGTTATTTCTTTTTTTCAACCATGCCCCCTGAAACGTTCACTCTACAGCCTATGAAAACAACCGTTTTCTCTAGCAGGACCAGCATGACATTTGGAAAGGAACCATATGCTGGCACTCAGCTCCAGCTTTATTTAGAGATGTTCTGGAGGTGGTTCTGATGCTCACTTAAAGATCAGACTCCAAGTGCTTAGGCAGGAATTAAGCACAGGGTAGGAGATAAAGCTCACATCTATCGAGATGCCAGAGGACAAGGACAGAAATCTTTACTTTCTGCTTGTAAAGCTGGATTTCCAGTCACATGAAAGCAGCCAAACCAGGCAGCAAACCCACTCAGATACTTCAAGGGGCCCGTAGAAAGATGGGGACAGACTTTTGAGCAGGGCCTGTTGGGACAGGACAAGGGGTGATGGTTTGAAATTAAAAGAGGGAGATTAGGACTAGAGAGAAGGAAGAGATTTTTGATGCTGATGGTGTTGAGACTCTGGCCTAGGTTGCCCAGAGATGTGATCAAAGCCTTTTTTTTTCTTGAAATAACTAGACCTAAACTGAATATTCAAGATACCAAAGTACTGTCATTTTAGACAGTTGCCAGACTAGGATTTTTGGTTTGCACTTGATTTTTTTCCCCCCATAATTCTCAACATTCTTATTGATTAATTGTTGCTGAGTAGCAAGTTGCCTTAAGACTACCCCCAATGACTCCAGCATCTGTTCTACCATCACTGACTGCTGCTTTAGAGTACTTTGTATTGAATATACAGTCAAATATAGACAGTTTACAGTGTTGCAGGGAACAGACTTTGCTCCTCTGATATCACCTTATGCTCCTTCACTTCAGCCTCCAGCCAGCCAGAGGGCCAAAGACTTTCTTAGTGAGCTTTCTTCCCTCAATGTGTTTGCAGAAGTTCATAGCAGAAGTCTCCAGCCTTCCACAAGCCATTCTTCAAAAATCTTTTTTTAAGCATTTATTATGATTTCACATTTAATACCCCAGTATTTATGACACTTTCTGTTTTCCCTCTTGGGACGTGACTTATGCTTTTTGCAGGGTATCTTTTTACTTCTAATAATATTCTTTAATCTGCTATTTCACCACGCTAGCTATTTTCATTCTTTTTGAAAAGTCTTTCTGGTGGTTAAATTTATCATGGGCTCCAAATATCCAGAGCCTAGATATCTGCAAGCCTTCTTTACTCCTTTCACTTCTTTTCATTTTCATCCTTGAAGCTAAGGCTCTACTGTAGAGGATGGGGGGAGGCAGTTTCACCCTAGAGAGCCATGAAATTGGAAGGCTTGATTATCTCTATTGTGAAGTGCCTCCTCCTTGCCTCTGTATGCTCCTCAAGCTACACCCAGAGCTCCCCAAGGCTTGTAGGTGCTCAGACTTGTTGTCCTAGGAAGCATTGCATGTAGTATCAAATCATAGCATCACCATCATGCACTCTTGCAACATTTACCCGCTCTGCATCAAGTGAAATTTCTCATTATTGCTTTATTGGCTACTTTGCACACTCTGCAGCCATGACTTCGTGCTGCTGGGCATTTGTCCTCTGAATAAACCCAAGTCCTCTCCATTCACCAACCCAACGCATCTCCCGTGGTTGCAAAGCAAGAGCCCCGCATCTGCTGGGATTAATGAGCCAAACCTCATCAATTCCCAGCTCTGCTGCAAGGAAACTGAGGTCAGGAGAGGAGCAGCTTGCTCAGGACCATGCTGGGCACCAACGGGAGGGTCAGGAACAGCCCCTCTCTTCTCTAACTCTCCACCTCTCCTGATGAGCACAAGAACATTTTTTGAGTGAACACCAGGAGGTCCAACTGCCAGCACCTCTGAGCCCTGGGCCACCTCCACCCCTGAAGCTAAGCAGAAATCTCAGCCATCCCACTGCTTTGCCTGCTTGCTCCCTTCATCTCTATGGTAAAAACACACAGGGACACTTTATCCAGGGGTAAACACACACATAGACACAGTTTTAAAGCTAATAACCAAAACTCCCCAAGCTAGCAGCTTGGTTATTTTGGGTTGGTTTTCTGGGAAAAGGAGGAGTTGGTTGATAACTCTTCCTTATATTTTGGGAAACAAACAGAAATGTCACATAAATAATGTCAGTATGTTTCAGAACTAGAAAAAGGCAGGGAAAACATTTCATTTAACTGGTTCCCAAGGGCGCATAAACTCAGGGGTGCTACTAATGGAAGCTGATTAAAACCAGGCTCTCTCTTTAGCTGTCTCAGGCAGACGGGCCACATCCTATTTCATTCTGAGGTTGGATATTTGTGTCTTTTTCTTTCTTTCTTTCCTTCCTGCCTCTCCCCCTCTCCCTGCACCATTTGGTTCTGCTCCAGTAGCTCCATTCCCAAGCAACTCGGCTTTAGCTGCTTCTCTACACAGCGACAGAGAGCTGGGTCCTTCCAGATAACCTATATTTCCGATGCTGCTTTCCTTCTGTTTGCTTTGATGTGAGGAATGGGGAGGGGGGGGGAATGTTACTTTGCTGAATTTGCCCTGAAAGAGGCAGGTCAGTGGAGCGCAGGGTCCCTCAGACATTAAGAAGTCGTGAAAAGGGACTGAAATGGGTCTTTAACGATCACGGTCAGGACCTCCAAATACTTCTCCAAGGGAAAACACTGGCTTGCCAGAACCCACGATTAAAAGTAACAAGCACATAAACATCCTTCACATGGTTTCGTGTTAGCCAAGAGCTGTGTTCTCTCCCTTCTCGCCAATCTCCTTCCCTCCTGCCCAAGAAAGGCCATTTTCTTCACAGGGAAGGAGGAAAAAAAAAAAATCTTCCACAACAACAGGGTTTTAAATCAAGCCAAGGAAGAAAACTTCCCTTTCACCAGCTCCTAATAAATAACTTCAACTTCTTCAATGCAAGTACTTCCAAACAAAGCATCTCTGTCCAAGATGGAGTCATAAATTATCACGGTAGATCTTGTTTTGTTTGAAACCAGACCCATGCAAACCTCGGTTTGGTTTCAAAGACAGTCTTCTGCTGTCTCCTATCAGTACGGACTGGTGGAGGAGTTGAGGGAAAGCCCCTTCCCCTCTTGCTCCAGCTTTCCCATCATCACTGCCAGCTCCTGCTCCATCTGGGAGCAGGGCACAGATGTCACGGGCACAAATCATCCACACTGCTTCCAAGAGCATGAGGATGTTCCAGTTGTGGAAGGTTGTGTGAAGCCTCAAGAAGTATCCCAAGCAGGGGAGCAACAGCTTGGACATTCCAAGCCAGTCCAGAAATGTGCTCAGCAACATCAGCAAATAGGATCAACTCCAGAGTACAGCTGTACAAAAGCCAGCCTGACACCAGCATAGACAAATCAGGATCTGAGCCAAGGCTGTTGATAAGGTACCATGACAGTTGCTAACAGAGTGGCCCTAAGTGTGTAATTACCAAGTTCACACATTTAATAGCCTTAAAGCTGATGCTCTGGCACCAGAAATTGTTGCACGACCCTGATGCCACCGTTACTGGTTATACAGGAATTACTCCCTCCTCCCCAGGCACCAGTTAAACTAATTGCACTATCAATTCATATCTGGAGGTGCTTTGCTCTACAGCCAAGAGCTGGGCTGCTCCGTCAGCAGCATCCAGACTAGATAGACCAGGCACAGGGACACGCGTGTGGATGTGCAACAAGACGCTCTTTGGGAATTAATTCATTCCCATAATTAATTCGGTCCCCCAAGGTCAGCCACCTGACTTCAATGCCTCAGTTTGTGTTGTGTCCCATGGCTCTGCTGTGACTTTGGAGGTGAGACAATGATGGTTGTGTGGTGTTTCCTACCTAGAGTGGTGTCCTGCAGTCTGTCCACGACGGTCCTGCAGGATCAGGGTCTGGAGACACGTCATCATCAACCAGCTCCTAAAATGCATTCTCAGGATCCTGGCACGGAAACCTGCAGAAATTACAAGCACCTTCTCATCTCTGTTCCTGGTAACTCTGAGGTGTCTCCAGAAGCCTAGAGATGAGAGAAGTCATCCAACAGCAGAAATTGGGCACACACAGCAAGGAGAGGAGACTTCTCAGCTCCTTGGGGTGGACACTAAACTGCAATCAGATATTCTTTGTGAATTACTGAGGCAAACTTAACTAAAATGGGGGGGGAGGGGGGGAAGGCAGAAAAAGCTTGCCCATAAGAGGTACAGAGAGGATTTTTTTCCTCTCTCTGATGCCAGGAGAGCCCCACCCAGATCCCTGCTATGGTGGGCAGGCCAAGGTGAGGTGTGGAGGTACAGACCTACCTCACCACCATGAGTAGCTTTACACTGCCGCAGCACTTCAATGTGAGCACGGGAGGAAGGTGCTGATGAGCTCAAAGTGACTGGACACAAACCAGGAAGAGAATAAGTGAATTGTTTTCAAGGTGAAGCTTTTACTCAACCCCTGGCTCCTTCCTGTGCAGAGATAGGAAGTTGGTGCCTACTCACTGCCATGCTGAGTGTCCCCATAAGTGGCACCTGCTGGGTGCTCTCAAGCTGTGAATTGCTGAAGGGAAATGTACAGCCCACATCTCAAGCCCGGGTAGTGGGGGACAGACTCAGGCCCCTTGGATTTCATCATTAGCCTCAGTAAAGTGCATTTAGTAGGCCCTCCTGCAGTCCTTACAGGACAGACACCCATGATGCTAAAGACCATTGCAAGAGAAGTCTTCAAAACAAGGAAGGCTGGAAGGGAGGTTTGTTTTTCCAGCCACCTTCTGGAGGACCTCTGCAGGACAAAGCTAAACCACTCTGGCTTTTCATTCCTTTGCCTTGATCATGGCTGCTTGGAGGATAAATGCCTCCAGCATCTTTATCCCTGGTATCTCCCATGTTGTTCACTAAGAAATGGAGCAGAAAACATTAACAAAGAGCAGAGAAGCTGCGTGATAACGCAGCCATACACTAAAGCAAGGTTGGGAAGGGTGACAGTAAATGCCCCACTATTAACTCCTGCTGCCAAACTAAAACGATGAGCAGAGAGGAGGGTGGTGTGCTCACAATCTTTGTGTACCACAGAGATTGGTACCTGAGCTGAGAGCCAAGCAGGACTGAGAAGCAGCCTGGAAGCTGCAGCATGGGGAGGATGCTGGACAACCTTGGGAAATCTCACAAGCCCGCTGGGTATGTTACACAATATTTAGGCACAGAGCTCCCATCAGCATGTGAAACCCTTTCACAAGCCCCAGACCTCCCAGAATTAGAATGGTGCTAGGAATTTGTTGAGGAAACCTAGTCCAGCTAGTGGTAACTGGTTATTTCTTACTGAGCCCGCTTTCCTGGCTGGAAGCTGCTCCAGAGGTTAGGTCGCTTTGCTTTGCACATAGATGTTGTGGATGTAGGTACTGCACCCAAGCCTACTGGTGAAGGGAGATGAGCTGTTTCACAGGCTGCATGCAGGGGGATAGTGGGACAGGGTCATTTAAATGCTTCTTTTACCAGACAGATGAGGTCAGATCTCAGCTCCCTTTCCTTACCTGCTGAATTGGGTGCCCAACCCACCCCTGGCTCTCCTGCCAAAACTCACAGCAGGCTCCTCATCCCTATTTCTGACTGCACCTCGAGGCAGGATGTAAGAAAAGCTCTTAATTCCCCAGAAAACCTCACCACAGAAATGTTAGAGGAGACAGCTCACTAATAATACAGCTAATCCCAACAACTGGGAAGTTTCAGCAGCCAGAGGCTTGCTGTGGAGGAAGATGCTCCCATGGGATCACATGAATCAGACAAGAATATTTCAAGAGAAGAGAGAAAATAAAGGGAGGTGATTCCCAACCCAGGAATTTGCTTTTCCTTCTGTAGGGAGCTGCAGATGCTCCCTGGCACGCACACCACAGAAGAACTTTTACAAATCTTACATGCACAACCACTCTCCCCCCTCCTCCCCCCCAAGTAACTCCACTCCTATCCCACACCAAAATTCCTTTGCCTTCCAACTTGAAGCACATCCACATCACACCACTCACTCTGGGAAATAAAACTGCGTTATATCCAATTATCAAACCCATCCGCAGCACCAAACAACTTACAGCTCAGAAGGGGAAGGGAGGAAGAGATAAAACTGACTCAGATGAGAACAAAACTATACACAGACTTTGTGAAGGCACCAGGCTTGCCCAGTGGCATTAAGGTTTTTGAACACAACCAGTTATAAACACTCCTTAAACACCAGCTCAGGTTAAAGCACAGACCTCAAGAAGCAAATCAAGCTGTCTGAAATCTCAGCTCTTGTCTCCTTAGCGTCTACCCAACTGCAAAACCACCCCTAGGAAAGCGACGCTGCTTCTGCACCGGCCGCCTTCGAACCCCTGCAGCCCTCAAAAAGGGGTGGAGGAAGCTCGGAGGACGATGGTGAGATCCCCGGAATGAGGACAGCCCGCTAGGTACTGTGCAAATATATCAGATTTTATTACTCTTATGGAAATAATAACAGACATTCAGGTAGAAACATATTAAATTAATGCAGTCAACGGTTTAAATGCAAAAATAAATATAAAGTCCAGCAGCTCGATGCATCTAAAACAGCTCATTTCTTCTAACGAATAGAAAAGATATCATTATTATATATATATTTTTTTTTTTTTGTCTTTTAAACGGAGAGTTTCATACAATCAAATAGAAACGAAGGAACAAGCGCTTTCTTAGAAAACATCCCGCCGCGGCTGCCAGCCCCGGGGGGCTCCTCGATGGGCAGCGGGGCGGCTCCGTGCACCCAAGTCCCCAGCGGTACCGGGTCCCCCCGCGTCCCGGCACCCTCAGAGAGCCGAGTCCGAGTCGCTGGAGTCGAGGCTATTGCGGAGGCGGCAGCTGCCCAGGCGGTCCCGCTGCAGGCTGAGGTTCTGGGTGCTCCGCCGCAGGCACTCCAGCGACTGCAGGAAGGACTTCTTGGCCTTCTCCTCCTCCATGGGGGACACCCCTTCCTCCTCCACCTCCTGAATCTCGTCGAAAGTCACCGGCTGCGTCTTGAATCGCGACTGTCGCGGCCGCCGCAGCTTGCCCTTGGGGGCCTTGGCGGGGCGGGCGGGCGGGGGGAACTCCTGGGCCATGCAGACGAAGTGGGGCATCACGGCCTGGTAGTTGGAGCAGACGCCC
>VYZX01020591.1:94487-134377 GCA_013401335.1 Brachypteracias leptosomus | reverse complement strand
GGCGGGGAACGGAGAGATGAGGTACCGTGAGGATCGGCTCGGTGCGGTACGATGCGGTGAAGCGCTGGTCGGAGAGGTGCGGACCAGTTCGGAGCGTCCCTGCTGCCCGAGCGGAGACGCTGCTGCCGGCGCCCCGGGGCCGCTATATACCCCGGCGCTGCCCCCGCGGGAGCATGCTCAGACGGCAGCGGAGCCCACCCGCAGCCCGCCGGCTCTTCCCCTCCGCCTGACACCTCCCCCGAGCCGCTGCCACTGCCCCCGCTCCCTCCCCGGGATGGGGAAGGCTCGGTGCTGCCCCTTCCCGGCCCCGAGGTCCCGCAGCCCCGGGCCCCGCCACCCCCTGGCCCCGGGGCATCCAGCGTCAGGCGCCTCCCTCCACCACGGCGGTCGTTTAGCTTCCCACATCTCACCTCGCAGCTTTTTTCCCCCATCCAGACCATGATTTCTTGTTTCTGCGAAACAACCCTAACACGCTTGTCACATCACCGGCAGAACAACGTACATGCGGGTAACGGAAAGCCTGAGGCCAGCCCAGCTCTGAGCACCCTGCAGCCACCCAGGTTTAAACTGCAGAGCTCACGGGATGGTCCCAGACAAGAAACCAGCAGCAGAGGGTTCATCAGGACTCAAGACACTGTCACCTCATTCCAAACCCTGCCACCTCTAACACTGTTTAAACACCTGCCTCAGCACAGCTCCATTCTTCACGGATCCTAAAATTTTCCATTCCCCTGTGGGCTCTTTGATACGATGCAGAATTGGATCCTCAGACCAAAAAACGGCGTCAAAGTCTTACTGAGCTGAAACAAAAGCTGGTGAATTAGTGACAGCTGGGTGGGCACTTTAAAGCCGTGCGTGCCAAGGAGCCACAGCCATGGAAAAACCCACGAGCCTAAGAAAAAACACGCGATAGGACTAGGAAAGGAGCTAGGAGTAGAAAAGCCTGAGGGAGGAAGAGCCTGAAATGCTTAGTCTGTCCCCTTCGCAGGGCTAATGTTAGACTAGTCCCATACAGACATTCTCCAGTCTAGCTTCACCCACTCGAGGATATTTTTGAAGCTTGGTTAGGAACTGGGAAGGAAGCAGACGCTTAGAGGGACTTGGTTTTACAAATTCACCATCAGAAAGCCTCAGCTTTGGCTTTGGGAGAAGAGGGGACTGTGGGCACATATTCCCAAAAGGCTGGTGCTTTGCCTCTTGCCAGCACAAGAGAAACACTAAGAGCCTTGGCTTTACAGAGCACCTGGCTTCAATCTCTCAGCTCCTTGGCTCCCCCAAGGCAGCTTTAGGGCCAGGTTTGCTTTGAAGCCCTTTTTACTGAGAGGTCCAATTAGCTTAATAAGGAACAATCATCTGGTTGGTCCAATTGAATCACCCCAGCCTGGAGAAGGCTATGATTTTGACTGTTGATTTCAGTGGCTATATTTAGCCTGTACAGCCCTTATCGCAGTACGACGACTTTCTCTCCAAGAGCCCCGTTTACAATGTTTTTTATTCCTAACAACTTGATTCTGTGTTTTCCCAGCACGTCCCTCCAGCCTGCAGAACAGCTTGGAGGAGTCCTGGGGCTGAGCTTGTCCATCCTGCAGGAACAAGCTGTGGGACAACCTAGGAGCCTTGTCCTGGCAGTGGAGAAAAGCATCTCACATTCTTACGAAGGAAGGTTAAATTTAACCTGTGCTAGCATAAGAGGATCCAAGGTTCTGCCGAGAAAAAGGCTGGTTGTCTGAAATTCAACACATGCATACTGAAAGGCCACAAGAATGTCTCCCTGGAGTCCTCTCCAGGTTGAACAACCCCAATTTTCCCAGCCTGGCAAAGGGAGCGAACATTTAATTCCCTCCCAATTCTGATAATAAAAAGCTCTGGGAAATCTCAATGCTGAGATGGAGCAACATCACCATGGTAATAACCGGGGAGGCCTGAAGATTTTGTTTAAGACAATTCAGAAAAAATATCCTGTGACACAATCCCCCAAGTTAGGCCTGCAATGTGCTAGTGTAAAAACTATATTTACTCCAGCGGTTTAAATCATGGCTTTAATCTCAGCGGCTGCCGGTCCTGAAATGTGACCTCATGGTATAGATTACAGAAGCCCTCTGCCACGTGGGTCAGCAGAGCGGATTCTCTCCAGCATAGTCCAGGGCTGAAGTCACGTTGTGCAGCAGGACACTGCCCAGGGAACCTTCCCCGAGGCTGGGAACGTTTCAAATACTGCTTGTTTTTCATAAAATATCCCTCTGCTGCTGGGGGGCTTTGGAAAGCTACAAGTCATTGCCTAGGAGGAGAAAGGCTGGGAGAACTGGGGTTGTTCAGCCTTGAGGGAAGAAGACTCAGAGGAGACCTTCTCACCACGTTCCAGTATTTGAAGGGTGGCTACAAAGAAGATGTAGATTCCATTTTTACATGGAAAAGACGTGGGGTAACTGGTACAAGTTATTCCTGAGGACATTCCAATTAGACACAAGAGGAAACTTTGTTCCAACATCTGATTGTTCTCATTGTGAAAATCTCCCCAAGGAAGTGGTGGAGTCCCCAGCACCAGACACTAAGTATTCAGCTGGACAGGAGCTGGGCCAGCTTGTCTAGACCGGGCTTTTGCCAAGAAAGGTTGGACCAAATGATCCTTGAGGTCTCTTCCAACCTGGGATTCTATGATTCTATGCTGCTGAAACAGCACCAGGGGAATTAGTTATGTCATCAGGTTACGGGTTTAACAATGAGGTTATAGGAAATACAGACACAGCCTATTATTATTAATATTCCTCTTGCTGGCTATCGGAGTGAATGCCACAGATGGGAAAGGAAAGAGTAAGAGGGAGGAGAGTATGAGATCCACCTCTTCCTGTAGAAGATGACACTAGTCTCTCTGGTCTAAATCTTCCCTCTTTTCTCTTCTCCAGGCTGAGCAACCCCAACCCTCTCAGCCTGGCCTCACAGCAGAGGCGTTCAAGCCAGCACTGCAGGGTGAGGACATAACCACCAAAGGACCACAGGTCATGACACCCACTCATTAATACCTGTGAGAAGCTCACGATATGACACGGTTAATACAAAGTATGTGCACTCAAAGCTCTTATCACCTCACATATCTCACTTTCAGTCTTGCCTTTTTAAGAGCTGCAATAAATCCCATAAAGCTTCTGCCCGCTGCCAGTAGGACAAAGTACTGACTAAAATGTTTGAAGATATTAATGCTCCTCACAGAAATCTATGATTTTCTTCTCTATATTGAATTGTTTTAATTGTAAAGCAATCCTTGGAGTGAGAAGTCAACATTTCAGTAGCATGTCGCAGGATAACAGCATATGGCTGTCATCGTGCCGTAAACAACAAATGTAGTAATAAACCACTTTGTTTCCAAAAAGAGAGCTGCAGAATGTTCCCTGACGAAAACTACTCCATTAAATTTCCCTTGTTTGGCCTGACAGGCGTCAGAAGGGACGGCAGCTTTCCCCAGCACTATCACTGACGTAGCAGGATAAGGAGACCTGATAAAAGTACAGCTTAGACAACTGGAGAACAGCAACTGGAGCAAACTCAGCTGTTTAAAGAAGGAAAATGTGCTTTTAACAAAGGAAGCGACCAATGGCTTTGAATATTCCTGCTGGTAACAGAGTAACATTAACCTCTCACCTCCCAGTTGTCACTGTGATCCTATCCATGAAGCACTGCAGGAATAAGGGTTTCTAATTCAATAATACTTTTGGCAATTCATAAAATATATCCTCATTTCAGGTTCAAAAGCTTGAGAAAATGTTTTGCCCCATAAAAAAAAAAGTTTTGCAGAAAAAAACCCACCTGTGTGTGTGCCGGGGAGAATTGGCTGGTGAATCATGGGAGTTTCTGTCCCTCCACGTGGTCAGTGCCAAGCTGGTGACTGGGATGGTGCCGAGGCAACGTGTCAGCTGCAGAAATGCCATCAACAAGGGAGTGAGGAGAGGAGGACAAAAATGACTCTCACCACATCAGTGAAGAGGTGGGCAACACTGGTCCCAGCAAGCATAGCCCTGCCTTGTGGTGGGGACCCAGTGTGACAAGCAGAAATAAAAACATCCCACCTGTCAGATGAAGGCCCAGAGCACCCAAAGCTGAGGAATGGTCTTTGTAATGACAGGAAGAAGCTTTTCTAGGATCAATTAGAGCCACTTTGGTCTCTGCAAGGGAAGCCGAGCCTAGAGTTAAATGATGAGGTGACCAAAGGAAAGATGCATCAGTGAGAACTACAGGGACTGTAGAGAGTTGGGGCTGTTCAGACAGGATGAGGTTCCAGGTAGACCTTCTTGTGGCCTTTCAGAAATCAAAGGGACCTGTCAGAAAGATGGGGACAGACTTTTGAGCAGGGCCTGTTGGGACAGGACAAGGGGTGATGGTTCTAAATTAAAAGAGGGAGGTCTAGACTAGATGGAAGGAAGAAATTTTTGATGCTAAGGGTGGTGAGACCGTGTCCCAGGTTGCCCAGAGAGGTGGTTGCTGCCCCATCCCTGGAACCATTGCAGATGAGGTTAGTCGGGGCTCTGAGCAACCTGCTCTGGTTGCAGATGCCCCTGCTCACTGCAGGGGGGCTGGACCAGATAAGCTTTAAAGGTCTCTTCCAACCCAAACCATTCCATGATTCTAAGGCTCAGTGCTCTTCTAGACAACCACTGCTGACCCCATGTAGAGCCCTTCCAGGAGACCCTCAAGCATGCCAAGAAGAGGAGCCAATACCTGCAAGACCTCAGCAGAAGTTTGGTGCTGGGAGGACAGGCCGGTGAGCTCCAATTCAAACAAATGGCCCAGGTTGCCATGGAAACCTCAAGGATGGAAAAACAAACCACAGCGAGGCCGATTTCAGATCCACTCTGGAAAGGTTTATGACCAGAAAAGGCAAAGTGGGTGTTAAACGCAACGTCAATAGTAGCAGCACTTGAGAAGCAGGTTAGCACCCATCCCAGGGCTTCTAGCCCAAAGCCCAGGAGAACAGGATTCTCTACACTGCCAATACTACCAGATGAAAACCCTGGTTTCTTAACCCCTTCCTGGCACCTCCTCTCCTTCTACTTTGCTACTGTAGCTATAAGTCATTATATGTAGCTGTACTAAGCCCATCAGTCAGGACAAGTGGAAAATACATACCTGAAATTAATCTTACACAGGAGAAATGGAATTATCTACAGCTTTAAAGCTAATGAAAACTGAAGATCCTAAAGTGGGAGTTTTTTCCCCCTAAAAAATCCAAATTACAACAAAGAAATGACAGATCTTCCTTATTTGAATTGCATGTGCTTGGACCAACCTGGTGTGGCCAGGAATGTTTTGAGGAATGCAATTTTCCAGCTTTTTTTGGAAGAGATGCACATACTCTGCTGAAAAACATTTCAGAATGATGGAATTTCAGATGATGGGAATAAATGTAGTTTGTATCTTCTACAAAATACATCATCACACCTGCAACAGGGACCATGTGAGGGGTGATGAGATAAATAATGAACAAATGACAACGGGGGGAGAAGGGAAAGGAAAAGGCTATGAGACGCAGTTTGGGAGACACAAGAAGTATACAAAGAATACAGAAAATAAAATTTGGAGGTGCTCTGGAGACAAAGCAGCTCTTGGCAGCAGCTCCACCACCTCACGCAGACTACATTGTTGATTAGTGAGTCTGGTGGTACCAGCAAAGCCACAACTCCCCTGCCTCCAAATCCTCTGTGTGCTTATAAACCTTTGTTTTCAGAGAAACAATGTCTTTTACCTTAAATTGATGTCATGTGTTCTGAGTTTAAACCTTTTTTTCTCCCCAAAAGCTTTTGGCTGGGAGTGTTGTTCTGCCAGAATAGTCCTGGGAAGGAAGCAAGCCTTGGACCTGGAGAAGAAACCTTTGGGGCAGCATTTTTTTAACTACTGTTTTTGAATCCATGTCACAAGAGGAAAGGCTCCTCCAGCCATCTTCAAGTTAAAGAATAGAACCCAACAACATATTTACCATTCTAAATATGTTACGTTTACCGTTGTATCTAGAAATTTCCAGGTTACCCTGGTCTCCAGTGACAAATCTAGAGGTGCCATGAAAAGATCACCAGGCTCAAGACTCCTCAGATCCCATTTTTGTGCACATCCCTCTTGAGAACTCCAAATGCTTGCAGCATTCAGGAACGAATTTCTACTCACCGGAAAAATGTCCCCGCAGAACGACCTCCTGAGAAGCTGTGGGCTGGAATCTCCTCTGCTCTAAGCCCCTTCCTGCTGGCCTGGCAGGCAGGAGGTTGCAATCTGCTGCCACCTGGCTCTGGGACTTTTTTTGGGAGGAGGTAGGGGGAGGAAGGAAGGACCCACAAGTTCCCAGCTGACAGAGAAACTTGACCTCTGTGCCAGCTGTTCTCAGGGCACTCGGGACAGGGGGAGGAACACCACCACTGCCATCCAGATTTGGACACAAGCAGCAGCACAGTCAACACGAGAGAGCGAGCAAGCAGAACATTGTGGAGATCAGCAACAAAAGAGTACTACCCCAAGAGAGCTCTGTGGGACACAGCACTGCTCTTATAAATCATTTTATTGTTGGGAAGGAGACCCTGGTCTTCTCCCAAAGTAAAGAAACTAAATCACAATTTGCTAATATTATAAACTCAAACCGAGAAAACAAGTGAAAAACTTTTGTTCAGCAATGGGATCAGCCTCCAGGGCCTCACCATCAGTGATGTGCCACAGCTTCATCTGATTCACATGAGCTGTCACTTCCATTGGCTGAGCTTTGAGGAGTCTCAAAGTGTCCATCTAGTCTTCATCTCCTGCTCCCTCTCACAGCACGACTGCTCCTAACGCAGTGTCAGTGCAGCTGGTGTGAACTGGTAAAGGCTCAAGCTGGAAGAGGTGGAGAAATGGGCTCCACCCCTTGGTCCAGGATGGGCACGCAGGGATGTGCACCAAGCTCCAGGACCCAAAGGATGTAAACGTGGAAGCAAACACCTGCCTCTAACACCAGTTCTCAGGAGATATATCACAAAGCCCAGATCTCAGATTCAAAGCAAGGAATTAACAGTAAATATACTCCCAAACCCATATTTCTAGACAAACTGGGATGAAAACAAAGACACATTACTAAATAATTAAGTTTTCTAATAACATTCCCTCATTTTAGAAGAACAAGCCAATTCAAAAGCTCTCTGGTGCTTTAGGTCCTTCTGGAGTTGTTTGAAATACAAATAAAACAATTCTGACCCATTTCAGAGCACAGGGATTAAAATGGCTCAACAGCAGGTCCTTTAGGTCATCAATGACATCAAAACATCAGCATAACAGAGAATTAATAACTTGACTGCTCTCGTCTGTCCCCGTTTGAGCTAGAACAGAACGAATTTTGACCCATTGGATGCCATTTAGCTGCAGTGAGAACTTAACCATGCAGGCAGCATAGTCCTGACTTTACAGCCAGCACCACCAGTTCTTATCTACAGGTGAGAGGGACCCAAGGCAGGCAAACCCAAAGCATTCCAGCACCAGAGTGGGTGCTACTACACTTAAGCATAACTCTCCAACTGATTTACATTGTGATTCCAATAATTTGGGTCCACATCTTTGGGACAGTTCTTCTGGGTATCAAATTTGGCAGCACAAACCTGATTTTTTGAGATGGTGACACTTTCTGTCCCACCTGAAACCGCTGGAAGCCACAGCTTAGTTGTGTTAAACACAGAAAAAGAACTAAGAATTCATTAGCACATTCTGAAGGTACCATTTTCCATCTCTTTGTATCTGTTCTGTGCCCATGACCCAGAGGGAACGTTTGAAGCCAGCAGGGATGGAGGTCTTGTCATTACTGAGATCACTTATTAAGGGGAAAGGAGAGACAAGAGAAGGTGCAAAAGTAACTCCTCGCCGAGTCTTTCTGCTCCAGTCGGTACCTCTCAGATCCTTCATGTGCTTCATGTTCTTTCAAGGACAATCATTGTTTTTTCACCAATTTAAAGCCTGTGATTTAGTATCACCTGATAGCACATCATTTCTGACAACAAAACAGCCCTGTTCATGTAACACAGGCAGCTTCTGATCATCAGCCATCTTCACAGTATCAATTCTTTTCCCCATCAGGTATTTCACAGGGCTCTGGTCCCTGCAAGGCTCCCTCTATGTTTGTAGACATCTGAGGTGGTGGATCTGCTGCGGGTTTGTATCCAACGATGCCCAAAGCACCTCTTCACTTCCAAACTCCATCTGGCTCTGGATAAACAATCCTAAAGGTCAGGTTTATCCGTGCATCTCTGGAGTGATATTCCTTAGGCACTCGATGCTGGAAGTGGTATTAGAAAACACAACAAAACAAATCAAAAGCATGAGCTTGTGCTTTTAAAATACAGTTAATCAAACGACTACTGGCACTGGAAGCAGAACTTCCCACACCTTTATGAGAGCACCTTGAGCAAATTTAGGGAGCTGTGCCAAGGGAAGCACACAAAGGGTGTCACCAAGCTCTTACCTGCCAATCCTCCTGGGTAGCTCCTTCCATCAGCAGCAGAGTCCCGTGATCGAGTGGGATCCTCAGTCTTTCCACATAAGTGTAGTCTCCATTCTCCTCCTGAAAGGAGAGGTCAGACACTGAAGAAGCAGGCACACGCATCTGGTAGGAAACCCAATCTCTACAGCAGAGCAAAAATAAACCAAACAGGATGCAAAACTAGAAGATAAATTATTTCCAAACTTTTCTTAAGTCTTCAGAAGCTCCTTAGAAGATATTGATCAGCACTGTTCAGATCCCCTCTCAATCTTCTCTTCTCCAGGCTAAACAGGCTTGGGGCTCTCAGCCTTTCCTCATCACAAGGATGCTCCAGTGTCCTCAGCATCTTCAGAGTCTCCCCTGGACTCTCTCCAGTAGTTCCTTGTCTCTTTTGAACTGGGGAGCCCAGAATTGGACCCAATACTTCAGAGGTGGCCTTACTAGGGCAGCAAAAGAAAGAAGGAGGAGAACCTCCCTTGAAAAAGGGATCTGAAAAGCTCAACATAATGAGGTAAAGTATCAACTACTGGGAAAAATATGTCCTGGGCTTAAAATAATTAAGTTCAATTTTCCAAAGAACAACAGGGAGCTTGTGTGTGTATAGAAAAAGATGCAGATCAGAAGACAACTGCAAACCCTCTGAGATGCCAACGGCTTGGCTGGGATCAAATTAACTCCTGATAATAAAAAGCACCACTTGATGTCATCAGGCACGACAGAACCAGGCTATTCAATACTGCTGGTGCAACGGGCAGCACTGGCTGGTGAGTCAGGATCTGTGTGTTTCCTGGGGATACTCAAGGGTTAATTCATCCCTGGGCCAGTGGTTAATCATGTACCGGTTGTTAACTAAGCTCCCTAAGCCTCTGGGATCAGGGAGTGCTGAAGGTGCTCAGAATCACCTGTAGAACGTGTTCTTTGTAAGGACAACACAAAACATAGTTTCTTAAGCTTCTAGAATGACCAGCCATTTATCTTGTTCTGTTAAAAAATAAGATCTAATGCCCAAAATGTCTTCTTACGCTTCAGAGGAAAGAAGTTAAAAGCATCCAAAATAGGTATTATAAACATGAGTGCTGATGAAAAGCAGAGAAATACCATTGCATAGCTGTTCACTGTTTCACACGGTTACATCATTTCCCTTTGTGGATGGACAACTGGGGATTTATTTTTACCTCTTGCTCATCTTGATTAAAAAAAGAATTCTTCTAAGATAAATGATTTGGGAGAAAACATCCTTTTGGCTTAGAAAAGTCAGTGCATAAAAGCAGCAGTCGCTTTCTGTCCTAAATTGGACATCTCTGAGCTTAGTTTTACTTAGAATAAAAGATTTTTATATCAATTAGTTTGCAGCGCCAGCAAAGTTGAGTTTCAGGAGTTCAAGAAGTTTATGAAGGAAAATTATTCTTGACATCTAAAGAGGAAAAGACTTTTAAAAAATACTGATAAAGGTATCAGATAACTTTTATATGGTCACTTTGAAACTCTGTATTACTAAAAGATCTCATATAAATTACCAAAGTTTGTTTCTTCAGCCTCAGGAAAGTTTATCAAGATAATAGCAGGAAATAGGTTTTGGATAGTGTGGAAGCAGCTTCTACTGTAGGGACCAGGAAACAGAAACATCCTGTAGAAGAATGTATAAATAATAATGCAGTTATACATGCAAATGATGCAAAACTCTCTTCAAAGGCTCAAGTCAGCAGCCTGCATAGAAAACACTCACTTCTAGTCCTCTGCTTTACCTATTACCAAGGAATTATCCTTACAAAACTTCTCATCTGGTATTTTTCAGACTTCCCTCTTGCTCATATCCCTCTTTTTCAGTTTACTCCTCTACCACCAGCTGTGGAAACATCATCCTTTGCAACACAGCGGCCTCATCTCTCCATACTTCTGCATTTTTACCTGTTTATTCTGAGGAAACCCTCACTGGAGCTCCTCACAGCTTCAGGAAGAACCAGGATCACAGATATTGCCCTTTCCTCTGTGGCCCACCTAACAGGGGACTATCTTTAAACTCTTTCTGCAGCAGACCACAAGCCAGGCAGACCTAAAGCTCTCCCCTCCTCCTTCCTGCTTGCCTATGGCTGCTCAAGTCTTGCCAACACTGGTGGACAATACCTCCTCCTCAGCAGACCCTGCTGCCTGTAAGTCTCCTTCATGCCAATCCAAAGTCCAATCCTCCTTGTCCTGATCCAAGCCTCTCCTTCTACTGTGCTCCATGTATTCCCATGTTCATCTTCAACCAGGCCCGTTAGGTCATAAAGGGTTATTTTTCTGCTGTTTTGGAAAGTACGAGATCTTTAACTGCTGCTAGAACAGCTATTCAAGGACAGCAGGAAAGGACTGTGTTTTCGTGTTTCATTTGAAGGACAGATCCATCTGAAGGCTGATTCAGAGAACACCACAAACATCCTGCTATTATCTAACACATGCATGAAGCTCCCTCCCTTACCCAGCACCCATCGGTTTCCTTGGTTACCGGTGGAAGAAGAGCAACCTGACAGCTGGCTTTCCAACTCCTTCTACTGTTCACACAGCAGTTCCTTGGACAACTACACCCAGCTGGCCCTTATGGGACCAGTTTCTTCATGGCAAAGGTTGTGAAGGGCTGTCCCAGGCTGCTCAGGGCAGTGGTGGAGTCCCCATCCCTGGAGGGGGTTCAAAGCCGTGGAGATGTCGTGCTGAGGGACATGGTTTGGTGATGCCCTGGCAGTGCTGGGGGAATGGTTGGACTGGATGATCTTAAAGGTCTTTTCCAACCAAAATGACTACACGATTTCACACTCAGCTTCCAGAAAAGACCTAATCAGACAACCTGGCCTTGTCTCACTGAGTCAGGCAGTGACAGGCAGCAGTAAAAAGGCAGCAAGACTATCAGAAAGACCCACCTCACACAGTGAAATCATTTCCTCCTGAGTTATGTACAAGTGGGACAGGGGCCTTGAGGCTGTGTGGAGATCAGGAGGTGGTCACAGTGGCTCAGTGGTGACAGTTACGCTGTGGGCAAGCATGAGAGGACTTGTTGACTAAACGGCAAGACTGTGTGTGAACTGGGTATGAATCACAGCTCTAAACCAATGCATTCATCTTCGTTTTGGCGTAGGCAAGAGCTACAATGATAGGGGAACAAGGAGGCAAGAAGTAGTTTAAGTGATTAACTGGAACTAGAAACAGAAAAATAAAAGAAACCAGATCACTGTAGACTTTGAACTACTAAGTAGGCATCCAGAAAACCCTAGAAACCATTTAATGCAACACCAGCTACAACCACACAACTGGCCCAGATAAACAAAAAAGGCAGTATCTAGAGGAAAGAATGCTTAAAAAAATATCTCCAGTAGGTAAAGTAAAACAGACCCTGGCATGATGTTAATTTCCATGAGAAGTCTCCTTAATTCCAGTGAGGATTTTACTCCTGAAACTTATTTATATGTGCTTTTTGCACATGCACTGGGCTGAAATCTGAGTAAGAATTATTGCTCCTTACCCACAAGGGATGCTTGTTGGTGTGGACTCAAGCAGGCTACATACACTGCTATGCTCCTCTATCAGCTATGACACAAGGAACACTTACTCATCCAGCACAGAACTCGCCAGCAAGGAAAGCAGAGGACTGAACCTTCCCTTCCTCTCACCCCAGAACAATTTTCAGGGACAAAAAAATATCACTTACACCTAGATAACTTTGCTTTTTTCATTTTTGGCCAAGGAAAAGGGCAGAGAAAGGATAAAAAGATTTTCTTTTATGATGGTTTCAAAGCAGCCTGTAGGAAAAGCACCAAATCCCTACCAGATAAAGGTCAAAATTCACAAACACACACCAAAAAAAAGCCAGCCCATCAATGTTATTGGTTGTCTTTGCAGTTTGAGAAATAGGATTTGAGTCTCTAATAAGTTCATCCTAATTTCAAGATATAATATGGAAACTATTTGTGCAGACAATACCATGAAGAGAACTCTCTGAAGGCTGACATAATATTCTTCAGCAGCCCTACAAGATGTTACTTGACTCATGGCACAGACTGTTTTGTACCCACTACATGACCACACACACACCACTGCTTTAGGATTTCCTCCAGCACCATTTACCCACCATGAGCTTCTACCACAGTACTTCTCATCTTGTGTTTTCATTACATCATTCATCTCAAAACACTTAAAAACACTTCCAAGAGCAAAGGGAATGAGGGCCTTTGAAATGCCAGGATCTGAAATACTAGAATGCTAGCCCTCAAAAAGGTTTGATTCGGGGAGGAAAATTTCCTCTTCAGTGTGGGAAACCTGAGGTCCCCCTAACTGTGGACAACTGAGATCCTGATGCTGGCAGATCATGAACCAGAGGGAGCCTGAATGCCTGTGATGACTTATTCTGAATCCCTTTTCCTACTACATTGCTCTCCCTGTAAACTTGCTTTTCAAAGAAACGATCAAACTTCAAACATCTACAAGCCACTTTAGCTTTCTCTTAACGAAAGAGAGAAATAACGTTACATTATAATAGAGCATGAAAATTTGGTGGTACAGCCTGAAAGGTTGTAATTTCCATCAGAGCCTCTTGTAACTCCCACTTGGTGAAGCATCCAGTGTCACAGGATGCTCTCAGAAAATTGCAGGCTTGTAGAATGTGCAAAGAATACGTAAGGCGTGGAGTATAATTCTCAAGTACAAGCTCCCTTTGGCGCAGGGTGCAGTTAATAGCAGCTGATTTAAAGGTCACCCTGCACACAGGGGTCACACCTCCCGAGCAGGTAAGTCATGCTTGCAAAAGGAAAATGCTTCAGAAGGAGCAGGAATACCAGGTCAGGGGCAGCGCAGGGAAATTGAGGAGAGCTTGAGGGACGCAACCATAGAAAATTATCCCTCTCAGAAGAAAAGATCACCCAGTAAAAGATGAATTATGAATGGCAGTGGCACTGACTGAATCTTCCCCTCCCAGCTCAGAGTGGGTGTCTTTTCAGAAAAGAGAGAACAAAAAGACATCTTGCTCAAGAAGTAGGTGGGGTTTTGAAAAGGGGAAACTCTTCAAAGTTTATACTGAAATTTGCTTTCTGCACTACTACTTCAGAATTAAATAGCAGCAGAAGCAGGCTGCAAACTTCTTCCCAAGGTTCTCAAAGGCTACACACACAGGAAAGACATCTGAAGCAGGATACCCCAAAACGAGGCCTGTCTTCTCAACACAAGAAATCTGTGATTCCTTTACTTGGATAAATAAGAATTTGAGTTTTAAATTTTAAACATAGGATTCCCAAGCACAGTATTTTCTCTGGAAAGAGCATTCCCTACTGAATAACCAACTAAATCCTGGAAGGGTGTTCCACACATGCCTCCTTATCAAAGCCAAGATCTCTGTGCAGTCTGTGAAGCACGATCCAACAATTGGGTGTTTTAGGGAAAACACCAAATCTCTGTTTGCTGTCCCTCCATCTGAACACACGCGAGTCAAACGGCAAACACTGTTCAGAGGATTTTCACTTAAGAGAGCAGCCAGAGCTGCTCTTCATCCCTCCCCACGCTGAACATTGCACCACATTTGCCTGAGTTTGAAGAAATGGCACCAAATTTTTGGTTCATTTCCACAGTGAATGTGCTCTTCCACCATCACTGATTTCATTGTGGCCACTTCTGTGTCTAATTCTGGGCTACCCAGCTCAAGAGAGACAAGGAACTACTGGAGAGGGTCCAGCAGAGGCTGAGGGGACGGGAGCATCTCAATGCTGAGGGAAGGCTGAGAGCCCTGGGGCTGTTGAGCTAGAGAAGAGAAGACTCAGAGGGGATCTGATCAATGCTGATCAATAGCTAAAGGGCAGGGGCAAGACGATAGGATCAGACTCTTGTCAGTGGTCCCCAGAGACAGGACAAGCGGCAACAGGCACCAACTGGAACCCAGGAGGTTCCACCTGAACAGGAGGAGAAAACTTGTTTGGTGTGAGGGTGGCAGAGCCTGGCCCAGGCTGCCCAGAGAGTTTGTGGAGTCTCCTTCTCTGGAAAGATCCCAAAGGCACCTGGACGTGATCCTGGGCACCCTGTTCTGGGTGACCTGCTGGAGGAGGGGAGTTGGATTAGATGATCTTCAGAGGTCCCTTCAACCCCCAACATGCTGGGATTCTGGGATTTTAAGTAATAAGAAAGGCCCTTATTTGGGCAGAAGAGTGCCCAGGCTGCAATGTCAGCACAGCCCTACACTGCTGCACACTATTGGAGTGGTCCCAACCCCATCCTTGAGATGTCACGTTCCACACACAGATTTCTTGATCCCTATGCTTACACCACAGACTGTCACCAGCTCTGCTTTCACTAACAACTCCCGAAAGCGTTTAGTAGTAAAGCTCTCAAAACAGAGGCAAAATACTATCAGTAACCCCAGAGCCCTCTCAACGTGACAGGACCACTCACAGGGGAGGGTTTCTTCCTCATCTCGAAGGTCCGTGTGGCGCCGAAGCTGAGGGAGGCAATGGGAGGGTGTTTCCCCAGGGAGGGCTCATCATCGCTGTGCCAGTCCACGCTGTCCTTCTCACTGCGGTAGAGGTTGCAGAGGAGAGAGTTGAAGGTGTAGCCTGTGGACTCCTCGACACGCTCCTTCAGCATGGTCAGCAGGGGATGCCACTGTCACCAGCACAGCACGAGCAGTGTAGAGACAACAAAAGCAGCAAGTCAGAGAATTGTTCAGGTTGGAAAAGACCAAGAAATTGGCTTGATGGCTGGGCCCATGGATGGAGTTAAAGCCAGCTGGTGGCCAGTCACAAGTGGTGTTCCCGGGGTTCAGTACTGGGGCCTGTTCTCTTTATTATCTTTAACCCAGCACCGCCCAGGTCATGGGTAACAGTTGGACTCAATGATCTTAAATATCTCTTCCAACCAGAACGATTCACAGACTCATAGAATGGTTTGGGTTGAAAGGGACCTCCAAAGGTCATCTAATCCAACCCCCCCTACAACAAGCAGGGATGTCTCGAGCTAGGTCAGGGTGCTCAGAGCCTCATCAAGCCTGACCTTGAATGTCTCTTGATGATTGTTCGATTCCCTACCTGTTTTTCTAACCTCACAGCCAAGCTAGAGGAGTTTAACACAGGGGGCTGACAAGACCTGAGTTCCTTGGCCATTGCTGGTGGGAACAGTGCACGCAGAAAGCTGTGCTAGTGACCAAGTGTCACGCTCTCAGCCACCAGCAGCTACTGACACAGAACAAGAGCCAATGGTTGGCCTAACACTGTCCCAGCATGGCCCTGTGGCCCCGCTCTGTTGGAACAGCTTGTTGACACCAACTCATCACCTCTCGGGGTTTTGCTTTCGACACAAACTTTTCAGTGGCTCCCAAAACCAGTGTGGCAGGCCCTGAACTTCACCCATTGTCACATCTTTCTGAGTCCATAGCCCAGGGCAGCTCCGCTCATTCCATCACAGCTCAGCCCAGTGAACCATTATTTCATGTTCTAAGCTTACATCACGGCTTTCAGCTGCCAGAGTGCCTTTAAGCACTACAGAAGTACATACAGAAAAGCCAAAGCAATGTAGGCCAGAATTTTTGCCCATTACATAAGCAGAAACACAGAGCACGGGAGGATAAAGAACTGCATTTCCACATCTCCCAGCACATAACTGGCCGAAGAAGGAAGAGATAGTGGGAATTATTCCCAGTATCCACCTCTAAAAACTGAGCCTGCACCACCCTCTTTCCAGGCTGACCTACGTTTAAAGGGGTTTTAGTGTACTGGCCATGCTGCCGGAGAACCAAGGTACCACCTTTCTCTGTTAGGGGTATTTCAAAGTCACCTCTTCCATGATGAAGCATCATGTGATTAATTAATTAATTATACACCAGCAGAGCTTGCAGCTACAGGACATGTAGGGAAATCAGGAATACCACCCAAAAAAAGCACCAGCTGGACTGATTCAGGCCGTGTACCTCTTGGATGAGAAAAACAAGCCAGTGGCCCATTCAGCCTCCAGAAAAATTCATTTAAAAATAATATTCCACAAATGAGCACAAAAAATCCCCCAGGTGTTTGGGTTTCCACCACAAATTCCACAGGTTATGGTATTTTTGAGACTACAAACATCTTCACAGCTCATCTTGTTAAAGAATGCCTTGCCATTTTTCCCAAACAGAACTTTACTGGGAGGTAACCTGCTCTGGCAGCAGTGCTGGGACTGGGGACCCTTCTCTCTCACACTATGCAGCCTTCAACAGTCACATTTAAATTGACGGGTAGGAACACTGCAGCTTACTGCCATGGAAACTGCCAACAAACTCATCCCAAGAGACAGGCCCATGGGACAACAGGCTGGAAGATCAACAGAGAGGGAGTGAACACGAACAAAACATCAGCAAGTCACTCAGGAGGTTTTTAACCCTTCCAAAATAGTGTGGGAAGTGACCCCAGTAATTGATAATTGACGTATCTTCACAGCAGAACCCTCAGTGTGGCTGCGTACACCACGATCTCCCACATAAAGATCCACAGATTAAGTCCTGCAGAACAAGTCAGAGTTTTGACCCAAAAGCTGAACTTTAAACTCTGGAGTGATGATTTCCTTCTGCCAACGTTTAGCAACTCAGTCATGTCCCCCTCAGCCAGTCCACTCATAATGCTCCCTGTATGAAGCTGCCCACGGTCCGCTAGAATCTGTGCTGATCACAAATCAAATGTGGATAAAAACAGGGGATAAAAGGAAGCTCTGTCTCTCCATCTCTGCAAAGGATTTAACTGTAAGGGATAATAAAACTGAAACCATGTACTTACGTTTGGGTTTGGCTGCATTGTTATCCTGGAGTAGGTGTAAGGAAGTTCCCCGTACCAGGAGGTAAGCCTTGGCTCCTCAAAAGAGACATCTGAAGAACAAGAAAACAGGAAGACTTTCTCAGCTGCCTTCTCACAGGGCTTGAGAATGGAAAGACAATGCAATTCTGCCATGAAACTTCATCAAAAGGGACTATTGTCTGCTCCCCTGAAGTTAAAAAGCAGTCCCTGAAAATCCTCAGCTTTCTATAATGAGCTCAGTGAAGGATGGGATAATCCAAAAGCAGGCCTGTCTCTGTGAGGGGGATTCCCTTACCAACATCTTGGGACCACAGCGATTTTCTCATCCCTATGCCAGACAGGGTACTGTCTGAACAAGTTAAAAATAGCAACATGAAACTGAAATTTGTAATTCCAACTTGGTTGTTACTCTCCTGATTCCAGTGCCCCATATGCTGGCATAAGCCACAAGCTGTACCCACTGAAAAGTAGGAAGCAGAAAGGACCACAGCATCAGTGGGACATCAGAGAAGCAGAAAGCAGCAAGGCTGGACATGAAAAAAAATTGTCAAACATTTATGTTCTAGGGTGTAATACAAACTCCAAGTTAAAAGTACTTCCAACTTCCAAAAAAACTATTTTGGGAGCTATTTCTCATGCCTGACAGTAATATTGTCCATTATTGCAAGCCAGTAAACAGGGACGTTGAAGACATTTTGCAGCCTTGTCCTGTAACTACTCTGATATTTTATCTTCCATACACTCCTGACTGAAAGAGGAATTTATCTACAGCAGGTGCCCCTTAGTGAGCAAATCCAGAACAGCAGTTTCTTCACTTGCTGCATATTGGAACTAAGAAGCAAAGCCAAGGGAAAAGAAACACAATCTGCTGGTGTTCTAAATGAGAGTGGCAAAAAAAATATTGCCAGAAACCTCAAAGAACATGTTTTTTGCAGCATCACTGGAAGATGATATGAAGGGATGGGGCATAGACTTAATCTAAAAAAAAATGTGAAAGAAAGAACTAGAGGTGACAAAGGAGGTGATAAAATTCAACAGATTTTTAAGATAGACCATTTTAATTTGGAAAGGTATCATTTAATTGGCAATAGGAAAGAGGTGATAGAGACTGAAAAACAAGCAGCAGTTCCCTTCAGATATGTGGAGAAAACATGGAAGGAAATGGGAAGGAGTGGCAATGTGAAAAATGAAAAGCAATGCTAAGTAATGCACGGATGTGGGGATGGGAATGATCTGGGCATGACCTGAAAAGCTGGTCTACACGCTCCTTACCCTGTCTGATGTGAGTTCGCTGACCCCAGGGTATGTCTTGGAGGAGCTGTTCAAACACCCAGTCTGCTTGTTCAGAGTCAATAAAGCCAGGAATCAAATGAATCCTATGGAAGACAAAGAGAAAGAAAAGATGGAAGAGATATACATTTCTATATATGCTTTGATAAAAATATTCTCACTTCCAGGATTCCCAAAGAAGCTGAGAACAGCTGTAACGCATCACAGCAAGAGTCAAAGCCCAGTATCCTCTTTCTGACCACAGCCAAAAGCAGGCATGAAGGAAAGAAGAGAAGGCAGCAGGAACTGCTGAGTGTTCAACCTCTCCTATGTTTACATTTTCATATGTACATCTTACATTTTGACTGTACTAACAGCAGCATTCAACAAATCCAGCCACTGCAGCAGGCTGCCGAGCAGTACTGCTGTTCACAAGAGTCTACTCTCCCAAGTATTCAATGCTCCAGAGACATCACAAGAAGAATATACAGTAAAGGTACTAAAAGAGATGCAAAATATGATTATTAGCTTTCCAGTTAATATATCCCAGGAACATGCTATGAAAACAAGCTCCAGGAAATGACAGAATAATTCAGCTGGATGCTGATCTTCTCTCCTTCCAGCTCGTCAAAGCTTTTGCTTTTCAAATTGGTGTAAAATTGACTTGCAGGTTTAGAAGAAAACAAGATGAAAGATTTGAAATAAATGCACTACATCTGTGGCATTTTTCTACTATTGATAAAATCTATCAATAATACTGATGTTGTCAGCAAGGTAAAACAAAATGCATTGTCATTTGCAGGAAGGTTTTGGTTTTAAGTGAAATAATTCAGGCACAGTGCGTAAGCAAAAGGGACAACCCTAAAGCTACCAAATATTCAAGTTAAACACTGTTATTAGATTAATTTAAAACAAATCCCATCTACAGCTAAAAGCTTTTTGATGCTCTTGACAGCAGGTAACAGGTTCCATCAGCCTACCTGGAAACGCCGGTTGGGGCTTTGCTGAGCTCGTACACGCCGGGCTTGCTGGGGGTGTAGAAAGGAAAGAGCTGTCAGGTGGATGAACAACATGAAGCCACATTAAAGAGCAGCACGGGCTAGAACTGCTGCAAGCCTGGACTAGGGCAAGTTTTCTTTAAAAAAGAAAGTATAAAAAGAGAGGCAATTATGCTCTGGAGATGGTCAGAGTAAGGCAGCAAGGGCTGCTGCAGGAGCAAACAAGTCTGCACGTTTACTTCGTGCCTCTCACTTGTTTCACTGAAGGCTCAATACACAGTCTCAGGGCTCTAGAAAAAATTAAAGGAAGGGAAATCTGCAGGAGACAACCACACAAGACTGCACCCTGACCACCATGTTTGTGTTTACAGAAACAACAAGGAAGAACATTCTGCCAAGATAACCAAACTGAAGCACATCTGGAGACCAAGAAGGTCCACGTGCTCACTCTGACTTACAGAACACCACCAAAGCTATAAAATAAATTAACACAGCCTTGGGCTCTCTGGATGTTAAATTCACTTCAGGATAAAAGGGCTGGAAGTCCACATTCCCTAATGAAATTCCTTCCAAAGGCAGAATGGTTGTAAGGGGAGGAAGAAACTTTTTTTTTCCCCAGCAGATTCTGAGCAACCAGACAGCAAACCCCTGAAGGACAGGGAGGTGGGCAGCCACTCACTCGATCACACCTGCCTCGGGAACCCTGCGCTCCACCTGAAAGGGAACAAGACAATTCAGAGGGAATTTCACACATTTAGGTACAAACAGAGCTAACTGCCACCTCTCAGGACTCTATATGGCTGCACACTGGTATGTCAGTCAGAGAAACACACCCAAGTTGGGGAGCAGTAACAACCTACCCGCTCTCTCCACACCCTAGAAACTCCCAAATGCAGGCAGCCTTCAGCAATCGACTGCCCCTCCCCAAAAGGCATTCTAAATTATTTGAGTTATTACAATACTTGCTATTTATCAACTGCAACCCAAGACATTCTCATCCTTACAGTTGGAAGCCAAAATCTAGAGCAGCTATAGGATGAACAAGAAATCCCAGGCCCCAGACAACAAGCAGAACACAGGACAGACCAGACACAGCAGGAGCAGGCACTTTAAAATCGTCTGCACAGCTTGAGAGAGTTCTTTTTGTGTTAAAACAGAGCAGAGGAGTTTAATCCAGCCTGGATTATCAGTCTGGTTGTCTCATGACTATCATCTCAAAGCCTCACCATTTTTATTACTAGAAGTTTGACACCAGATGAGATTCTGCTCGTTACCCTGTAATTTTTACCTCCGATGGCTTTTCAAAGATAAATTGCTTCTGAGCATGGGGTTGATCTTTCCTTGTCCATGCTGGTCTGGCACCCATGGGGGTAAGGCTGCTGCTGGCCATGGGTGCCTTAGGTGCTAAAGAAAGGGGGGAAAAAAAACCAAGGATCACATAAAACAATCCCACCATACAAGAAAAGACACTTTGGAAGAACTTATGGAATGATTCTTTGAAGTATTCTCCTCTGCTTGGCAGAGACTCCAGGGAACTGCCCAATCCATTATATAAGCATTAAAATTGCACAAAAATTGAGGGGTTTTAATATATATTTGTTATTTGCAAACAAAAATGAAAACATCCTTTTATCTAGAACCTTCAAGCCTACCACAAACACCTGTCACACGTCAGTAGTATTCCCAAGCAGCTGAACTGCTTCCCTCTGCAACCCCAACTCTCTCAGCCTGGCCTCCCAGCAGAGGGGTTCCAGCCCTCCCATCATTGCTGGGGCCTCCTTTGGCCCCGCTACACCAGCTCCACATCTCTCCTGTGCTGAGGACTCCAGAGCCAGCCCCAGCACTGCAGGGGGGTCTCCCCAGAGTGGAGCAGAGGGGCAGGATCCCCTCCCTGCCCTGCTGCCCACGCTGCTGGGGATGCAGCCCAAGAGAACACTGGTGCGTAGCCTCAAAAAAGGTCTTTTCCCCAGTGAGCAAAGCCCATCAACACAGAGCCAAGATAATTGCTTATTTTGATGCTGAAGAAACAGGTGCCAGACAATAAATTGCAAATCCAGCCCCTGTGAATTCAAACAACAGTAGTTTATACACACTACAAATAATAAAGAAATGTATTACATATGATTGGTTACATGATTTTATATCACATATGTCTCTGTACACTTGCTCCATCAATGTAATATAATTCATTACACCAAGGTAATCCTACATTTAACTTAAATTCTCCTCTTATAGGTACATTTTTTTTAGTATTAAAATCACTGCATATTATGTAGGACACACCTCATATTTTGATCTTTGCCCAGATCTCTGGGTTATGTGAACGAGGCATTAGCTACAAGGGTTGACAGAATTTTACTATNTGGGACCGCCCCCGCAGGGCCCGGCCCGGTCCGGTCCGTCGCGGTGCGACGCCCGCCCAGCCCCGGCGGCAGCGCGGCGCACGCCGCAGGTTCCGCTGCTCCGCTCGGCGCCAGGGGGGAAGGCGGCAGCACCGGCAGCACTCGGGGCTCCCCCAGCTGGTCAAATCATAGAGTCATTTGGGGCGGTAGAGACCTTTAAGGTCATCAAATCCAACCGTTAACCCAGCACTGGCAGGGAACCACCAAACCATGTCCTTCGGCACCACATCTCCACAACTCGGAAACCCCTCCAGGGATTGGGACTCCACCTCTGCCCTGGGCAGCCTGGGACAGCCCTTCCCAACCCTTCCAAGAAAAACATTTTTCCTAATATCCAACTGAAACTGCCCCTNATACTGCTCTTAACTCCTGAGCCTTACTTCTGGTTATTTTAACCTTCAAGGTCATTCACCCTTAGTCTTAAGGCCCTTCCACTCTTGCTGTCCTGGGTTCAGACGAATTCATTATACGTTTATTCAGCTACAAATTTTCGAGGCTATTCCTCCGAGAGCAGCTACGAGGCCCTGGGCTCGCACACCACAACCGTGCCGCCGTTCTCCGCCCGTCCACAGGCCAAGGTGGGGACCTCGCCAACACCGGCCTCTCCGCAACTCTCCGGCCCGGACGAGCCCCGCACACCCGCCGGAGCCCCCGGAGCTCACCTGCGGGCCGCCCCGGCGGGGCTCCGGNGCTCAACACCCCCAGGTCCCTCAGCCACTCCTCAGACTTGTGCTCAACTTTGTTGCCCTTCTCTGGACATGGCCTAGACCCTCAATGTCCTTCTTGGAGTGAGGGTCCCAAAACTTAATCCAGAATTTGAGGAAACTTCCAGTACAGAGGAAATTAAAAGTTTTCTGTACAAATGTGGCTTACTCTCGCAAGGAGGCTACTTTTAACTAGCCCTGGACAATACATACATATTTCCCCATGAGTGTAAAGCAGCAGTATAGCTTTGTAAAGTTATAACTAATGATTGAAACCAGAATGAGGTAATTAGGAACCAGAATGAGAATCAGTTACAACTAATCATGGAAACCCCACAGTGCTCAGCCCCGCTCCTGGCCACAGGCCGTGGCAACAGTTCTTGGTGGAGCCTGATGGTGCTGGACCTTACCTGGAGAGGCTGAGCTGTTTCTCCTGGACCATTCCTGGGACAGGCAGGTGGCTGGATGGGCAGTGGTCTGAGGTGTTGCCAACCTCTGATGGCTATGACATGGGGACCAGCCATAACTGTAAAATAGCTAACAGCCAGGAAATTAGAGTAATAAAAGCTTTGTGTTTGGCATGTAAAAGTACAGTAATTTTGACTGCATTCTTATATGTGACAAAGGACAATCGGGCATTTGAATGTACAGGCAAACATGTTATGGAAAAAAACAACACATCCAAGACTCAGCTTAAATTCCACTTTATTTGTTTTACAAAGTTAGAAACATACAGACTGTTTAGTCCAAGAGCTTCCACATCAGATCCAGAGCAAACCAAGCCATGTGCTCCTACACAACTAATACCACCGGCTTCACCATCCCTGGTCCAAAACACTTAAGAAAACTATGGGATAGGATCTGCGTCTCAGATTTGATCAGCACCATTGCATCGGTATTCAGGTTTTTTTTCAATGTACAGAAATGTTAGCCCCAAATCACGTCTCAGTACAACACCTTCTACTTCAAAATCAGAGCTTGAAATAGTCTTCCAAGGACAGAAACAACCTCCACTCCTCAAATACAGGAAGTCACGACAGAAAACAGGGCTGGACGTTTGGAATTTGGTTTGCCTTTTAAGTTTCAGCAAGTTTTATGTTTATCAAAAGGAATGTTAGAGACTAAAAATCTCTATTTAAAGAGAAGGTAAATACAGACAACAGCAGTGAAGACTTCTCACATGCTCTGATCCCTGTCTCATGGAGTTGAGTAACTTCAGCACCACCAGAACACTCCATTTTGGAAGAGAATTGTGAAACAAATCAGTAAATTTAAACACAACTAAAATTAAGAGTGTTCTGCATTGAAATAAGTTGACTGGCTCTCATTTTTAAGGCCATCTCAAAGATTCAGGATTCACATTCTGAAGGGCCTCACCAAAAAAACAGACCGATAAGAGAGTTTAGAAAGAATTTAACCCCCACTGCTGATGGGGAGAGTAACTCATTCTTATTTCAAGCTCTGCCTCTGAAGTGCCCGTCACCTTTTACAAAGCGTGTGACACGTAACTTGTGAGGTTTATCTACATCGTGTTACCACCACCTATGACAAAGAGCAGGCACTCAACTTTTAAAAGCATTATTACAAATCGGAAAGATTACACAGTTACCCAGAAGTTAGAATCTGTATCCAAGAACCAAGAATTGAAACACTTTTTGTGACATTATTTTATGTATATATTTATAGATGAGCGATTACAGGAGCTGGCTGGCAACTCAAAATCCCCACGAGTGCCCAAAACCTGAGCTGGGAGAAAGTGACACCCTGTCGATGGTGCTTGGTTATCTTTGGAAATAAACACCCTCCCTTCCAGCTCCTGATGGGGAATCTGTGGGAGCCGCTCTTTCCACGCACGATCTGTAGATGGGATGGATGCTCTATAACCAAGCTGATCAAGTCCATGGAAGTTATTTCTTAAAGCACAGTGCAACTTCAGTCCAAAGCGCTTCCCCCCGCCTCGTAATATCTATGAGCAAAATAGAGCCTATTTTTAAATCAATATTAGAAGTCAACAGTCTCGTTTGGCCTGTATCCTCAGAACAAGACTGGGTTGCTTGTTAGAATGTACACCTACGATTGAAGATGTTTAAAACGTTAGGTTGACTCGGTGGCTGTAGCGTGGGTATGGAACCTGCAGGACTCCCAGGTTTCAAGGTGCCTCCAACTTACTTCTCCTTCATTTTTTTCAAATAACGAGCCCGTATTTGCTTGTTTGTTTTCATGAGCAAGTTAATGACAGAAGATGTAGGTAGAAGAGAGGAGACCCATCCCTAAAAAAGAATAACCAGGGGGAGAGAAAGTCTCAGCTTTTTATAACCTCTACTAATTGAAATCTAAGTCACCAGCACACACGGAATGATTAGAAGGTAAAGAATTCAAGTATTTAATATTCTAAATTATTCTTATTCCCAAATAAACCCATCCAAAGGACATTCCAGAGCCTTCCCAGCTCTCCAGGTTGACTCACCATGAGGGCGTGGGGCAGGCAGCCGTTGGTCTGGGACTGCAGCCCCACCGTGCCCAAGGCAGCTCTGACGTAGGTCTCGGGGCTGGGCTTACTGAAGGTGGGCTTGCGGATCCTGGACATCTTGGTTGCCACATAATACGGGAGAACACTCTGCAGAAAGGAAAGAACACGTTAAGCAGAGGATGCTTCCAGGTTAACCTACAGATCCATCAATGAACTGGAACCATCGGAAATGGGGTAATCCACATACTGAATTCTGTCTTAAGCCAGACACCTTCTCAATTCTAATATCACAAGGTACAACACCAAAATCATTTTTAATCCCATGTCTTGTGAGACATATTTGGGACCTGAAGGATAGTTCAGTGGTCACTGACAGTCAGCATCCCCCGTGGGGCCCCTGGCAAGCATATGGTTGAAAAACCTTTCTTACAATTTGCCTTGTAAGTACAAAGCTTCGTTGCAGTTGTTTGACAGAAAATGCTGTAGGTTTGATCCTCTGTAGTAACCCCCAGTGTTTGCTTGGGAAGGAGGAACACAACCCAAGACAGGGGTTTTATACTTGTGTAACAGCTCCTTGGTTTGGCACCTGTACAGAGACAAACATGAAGGAAAGAGGAAGAAGAAAAGAGAACACCAGGAGACTTGGAACATGGAGCTTGTGACTCCACAGCAGGGCTCAGAGGAAGGAGGAGATAGTGATACTAGAGCAAAAGACCTCAAGGACAGAAAGGAAGAAGGGTGAAGACATGGAGCACAGTTCATAGGTTTTTATAGCAGTGTCTGGAAGAAATACAAAGTGACAGCTGGTCTGCTGCAGTGTTACCACGCCCATGCTGGCAGAGTACAAGTTAACTGGTTTAAATGGTGATCTTGGCTGGAAGCGCACGTCTACGTTGAAAAGAGCTACACTTCTGAAGGTCACAGAGATGAGCTTCAGAGAATCCAAGGGGGATGCTGCCTTCCTAAGAAGCTTGAAGGAGACCCGTCAGCTTGTCTTCACAGGAAAGTACCTGTGACATTCATTAGTGGTTTCTAGTGGCTTAGGCCGGCACGAGCCAACAAGGACACAGACTGCAATAAAATTAGCATAACAAATTGAAGCAGTGACAGCTCTTGGTCATCAGGCCCACATAACTCAGGGTGGCAATTGGCTGTCTACATTTAGGGGTCAAAAAGCAGCACTGTCAGGAATTCAGCACCCACAGCCATCACAGGAGCTACTGAAAGAGAGCGTGCCACAGCCTGGGAAGGTCTGAGCAGGAAAGCCTAACTGTGGATACAGAGCCAGGTTTAATTCTTCATTTGTTTATAACGTTAAGACACTAAGAACTTTTTTCCTAGCTTTTCCAGACCCAAAAGCTAGCAAATCTTTCCCATGCTATGTACACTTGTACTGTGTTTAATGCCTTTAGCCAAGCATGAGTTACTGGGTGATTAACTTTTTGGTTTCAGTTATAAACAAACACTACCTGCTCCTTCTTCCTTCTCTCAAACTGACAGAGTACTACTTAGACAAAATTTGGGGAGGAGGAGACAGCTGCACATAGGAACAACACATCTCAGAGATTTAACACTTTTCCTCCTGCAAGCATCTGCCTCTAGATACTCTCACACTGAGGTAACTACCTGCAGCTTTACCTGAGAAAACATCAGAAAACAGACAGAGCTTAAACATTGTACCACAGCACATAAAAATAAATCACACCCAGCTCTACTGCCAGCAAAGCTGTGTTGAAGGAATCAGTGCCTCCCAGTTTGTTGGGAGGCTTGAGTGGGAAAGAAATCCTACTGGAAGGCCTCATATTATTGATGTAAAGAAGTTAAATACCCTACTGGTTCCCTTCAGTCTCATTTGGAGGCTGTGACCACAAATTAAAAGAGGGCCATGTTGCATGTGGATAAAACAGGTCAGAAGAACAGCTGTCTGATAATGAAGCTAAATCTGCAAGTAATGCAGTTTGAATCACGCTGGGAAGGTGGGAGCAATGTAGAAGGGTAAAGGTGCAAAGAAAACTGTGAGGAACTCACAGTGTGGTAAAAATGGACCCACTGCAGGACAGTTTGGGGGTGAAGCCAAGGAAAGACATGGTAAGCTCTGTGAGAAGCTAGCCCCAGGGAAATATAAAGCACTAAAAGTTGCTCAGCTTAACATAGAATCATAGAATATTTTAGGCTGGAAGGGACCTCTAGAGGTCATCTCGTCCAAACTCCCTACACAAGTGGGGACATCTCTACCTCAGGTTGCTCAGAACCCCATCAAGTCTGACCTTGAATGACTCCAGGGATGGGGCCTCCACCTCCACATAGCCTGAAGCTGGTAACAACTTCTCTGCCGTTTAAGCCAGTAGCCCAAGTTGTGCTCTCATGCTGAATGATTACACAAATAAGGCAGGCAGCTTGGTGCCTTACTCCTCACAGGGCCTTTGGAGCTCAGATCGTACAGAACAGGGGAATGACAGGCATGGAAATAGGCTAATCCTGTTCCTAAGAAGATCCCTAACTGAATTTTAAAAACTGAATTAAAAAAGACACACTACTACTGATGATACAGACATGATTTTATATTGCCTTTATCAAACTGACTATTTCTCTGGAGAGCTACAGGTATAACAAACACAGAAGAACTCAGGGTTTGTGACCAAAGCTGGAAATTCCAGCTACGTCTTGGAAACAAGCATGTGAGAAGTGATATTAAAGCAAAATCCCATAAAGCTGTGAGAGGCTGGCTTGGTTTGCTTTTATGCCCCATCAAAAATAATTAAAACCACGGAAGGTAAACAAATGGGGGGTGAAAAACAAAATCCAAACCAAACCAAGATTCAGTAGTAATGAGTAAACCCAGCAGTAAAGAAAATAAAATCAGCTTATTACATACAAAGGGGTCTTTGAGGTTTTTGTTTGTTCTTGCTACTCTGCTTACTTTGATTCACTGCCTCTACAGGGATTGCTACTCTCCTCTTCTGAGCAACTCCCCATCAACTCTCCCTAAAAATGCACTCCGATAGTGCCTTCCAGTAGACGACATTCTATAAAGATGCCACTCTACAGAGTTGCACATAATTTTATGGAATATTTTATACTTAAAGGTTCAATTACTGCCATCAGCTAAAATATATCAAGCCAAACCACAAAATAAACCTCCAGGAAAACCCAACACATGCATTCTGCTGCTTCAGGATGCATCATTTTGGAGGAACTTCAGAAAGCTGCTAATGGGATCAAAGGGAATCCTTGTCCCTAATCTGTGTCACATATTCATGCATAAGAGAAGATGCTGATTCCCTTTTGTTATCAAGACACCGGCGTTGCTGTGGTAACCACCCTTACAGGAAACAAACTCTACTCACCTGCACAATGATGCCCTTGCTCTTGTATTCTGCGTGGAGGCCTCGGGAGAAGAAATCCACAAAAGCCTGGGGAGAAAAGAAGGGAAACACGCAGCATGTCACACATGAAAATGGAAACTGAGAGTTTGCATGGGTTTGTAAAGCACATTTAAATGGCTATTTGGAGTTCCTGTTTTCCAAGTGAAAAGTCTTTCAAAAACTTGGTGCATTAGAGCAATGGCATCTGAAGACAAACCCTCTGCTTACAAAGTATTTTTACAGAAGTGAGGCTCGGTCTCAACAAATAACTCCCTTTTTAATTTAGATGGAAAAGGAACTAGGTTTGTTACATAAAGCCTGGTTGAAAAAGGAAATTAACACTTTCTATGTTCATTGCTCGCTACTGATGTCATCTCCTTAGACTTCTTTTTAAGAGTGATTTCAGCAGGTTTCTCTCATGCATGGTTTTTAAAACATAGCCTTTAAATACTGGGTCTTCTACCTTTAAAGAACTGCCACCCTTTAGCAAGGCTTCTTCCTAGACCTGAAGTCCACCTCTGCAGATTTTCTTCCAAACTCCTGGAAGTTTCAGAAATTACAAGACTAAAAGCTTAAAGAAAGACGTGAAAGGGCTTAAAATGTGGGTGCTAGTACCTTCAAGATCCCTCACATCTGACACAGCTGCCTCCATAACCATGCCCAGAAAGTATTGTCAGTATAGCCAGTAACAAAGAATAAAGATACAAGGGGGAAAAAAAACCCCAGTCATATTTCACTTCTCATTAGTATTAACACAGGTAGGTGGGTAAACCTACCCAAAAATAGGACTGTGATTCCTATTTAGAAGTGTCTTGTTTCAGACAGAAGAGAATTCTCAGAAGAGGGAATTCTCCATGGGAAGGTTAAGGAGTTGGACTGCGTCTGTTTCTGACAATTAGCCAAAGCCATTGACTTAGACCTGAAGGATATTATGCATTAAACCTCCTCTATATAGATGAAGAAAAAAACCCCTAGAAATTGCAGATACAGTCTTTTGATAGCTACATTAGGAGAGTCACTTTCATGCTTCCTAATCTTGCTGTGGTCGAAGACAAGCAGCGTTGAGAAAAGGCAGATTACTTAACCTGCAATTGAGTTTAAGGGGAGAGGAAGAAATACTGGAGGTTCTCATTGAAAAAAAGACTAACCTAAGCAGTGTAACGTGCGTTATCACTAAAATCAGAGGCCAAATTAATTCCGCAGAGCTGAAGGCACAACGAAAAGTGACCTTTCGTATTAAAACAAAGAACCAGGATCTCCGGAAATATCTATTTCAAGAGCAACTTTATCAGCTAAAGCTAATTCAGGCTTTTGTGATTTCTACACTTAAATATCCCCTCCTTTAGCATGAATAAAAGAGTGTGCATTGATTCCTTTCCGGAAATATGGAGACATTGCTGAGTCTAGAGGAAACGTGGGTCTGTTCTGGCATGAATGACACTCCTGAAGGTTTCTTCATCCTGTTGAGGTTCAGTTTAGACTCTGAAATCCTCAAAACTATTTAAGGTAATTACCCAGTGTGCCTGCAAAAGCTGTGGTGCTGTATTACTGCTTTAATATCAGCGTAAATGTCTCCTGCATTTAGTTTTGTCACGTATGCTTTAGCTCATGCCATGCATCCATATTCTCTCTTTATGGTATTAACTGGAGATCTTTTAGGGAAACTTTTTAGAAGCTCTTACAAATATCTTTAGAAAAAAATAACATGAGCTGCAGAAAGACAAAAACCGTCTCGGTGACACAAAGAGAAATCAGAGCAGACAAATGTAACATGAAATGTAGCTCTAGAGTAGTAACTTATGAACTGATAAAATAAAGCAGCCTATTGTGGAAACAGACTGGAAATTTCAGTAACGGAGTGCTGGGTTAAGTGGGGAGCTTCTTGATGAACTCAGAATGAGAATGAGGGACAGAAACAAGAAGTGACAAAAGATAAACACAAAACATTACTTGGTACTTAGGAATTAAATCCAAGCCAGGAAAAGACTAGAGAAGGACACTGTGTGTAGCAGTGAAGGATCCTAAACTACTTTCAAGAGGAATTTCAAGGAAATGAGGGTCTGTTGATGGAGGAGGGAGACAACCTAGAGATAAAGGACAGAGAAAGGCTAAGGTATTAACACTTCTCTTGCCTTTGCATGAGCAAAGCCTGTTCATGTGTCCCTGCATGCCCCCATGTTGTTTAACCAAAGGGACAGGCAGAGGCAGCAACAATTTGGGACTACTGGGAGGAGCTGGATATATTCAAACCCATGAAGCCACCGTGAATTCACTCAAGAGTGCTGGAAACTTGTCCAGACATACAAAAGTCTGCTGCCTATGCTATGTGAAAAACTACAGATGCTAAGGGAGGTCTTTGACACCTCAAAAAGGACTAACCCATCCCTCCTTGAAAAGGCAAGAATGCTTCCGTCAGCTTCAACACAGTTTGTGGAGCAACCACAGAGCTCCTTGGAATTCCTTTCCAAGCACATAAGGGACAAGAAGATACATCAGAAACAGTCAGTGCTGATTTACCAACAGCAAATTGCTTTCTACAACAAAGTGGACTAGCTTTGTAGATAAGAGACACAGATCTTTAATATATATAAACTATACATGTCTGAGTGTATATATAGAGATATTTTCATTTCAGTAAAGCTTTTGATACCATCTTCTGCATCATTTTCCTTTGGAAGTTGGGCAGATGTGCTGAGACCACAAACACTGGCCAGACTGAAAGTCAGCTGGACCACCAGGCTCAAAGGGCCATGATTAACATCTGGCTGATACCAAGCAGAGAACCCTGTGATCGATACCGAGGCCCCTATCTCCTACCAGTCACCTCAATGATGACACAGAGCACACCCTCAACATCTGCAGAGGATGTTAGATGGAGCAGCTGACATGACAGAGCTTCAGTCCAGAGAGACCCTGATCAACTTGGTTAAACATGATCAGTGAAGTGAGAAGTTCTGCATATCAAGTGGGGTAACACCATGCCTTAATTTTGGTGAAGTAGCAGCCCTGCTGCAAAGAACCTGGGATTTATGGTGGATACCAGGGAGAAGATAAGCCAATAATCCACTCACTGCAAGAACACCAAACAACATACCAGGCTACGTCAGCAGGATGTATTTTTAGCAGATCAAGGGAAGTCAACTATTTGGGCGTGGCGAGGACCTAGAGCTCTATCCTTTCTCTCACCTGAAATGCTTAACTTAAGGCAATCAAAGGAGGACAAATGCTTCCTTCCAGCAAGCACCAGAAGAGCCCTACTAAAATAAATAAATGTACGTACATATTGAAGATCCACATCTTCAGTAAGATTAAGGGAAAAAAGTTTCAAAGTCAAAATAAAGCATGTTAAACTTAGTCAGTGTCCTCTCTCAACCTCACGATCGCAAACATTTAAGTTAGAAACTGGGTACTTTTAGTTCATGAAAGCACCACTAGATGGACACCAAAACATTTGTTCTTGCAGTACTGGCTTGTGTTCACTTGATTTCTGTGTGGAAAAGAACACTTACCTTGGTTGCAGAGTAAAGAGTCAGCAGTGGAGTTGGATACATCCCAGCAGCTGAGGAGATATTCAGGATTACCCCTTTGGATCTGAAAGGCAGAGAAGATACATTATCATGAAATAAAGGAAGTGTCCTTCATGTGTCAGAAAACTACTGCAAGCCTAAAGAAAACCTTTAGGATGCAGCTGAGATTAAGATCTGTTTAAAAAGTCCCAACTGGACCCAATACTCCAGAGATGTCCTCACTAGAGCAGAGTAGAGGGGGAGGAGAACCTCCCCCAACCTGCTGGACACACTCTTCTCAATGCACCCCAGGAGACCACTGGCCTTCTTGGCTACAAGAGCATACTGTTGGCTCATGGTGGACTTGTCCACCAGTACTCCCAGGTTCTTTGCTGTGGAGCTGCATTCCAGCAGGTTGATCCCTCACTTGTTAATGAGGTTATTCCTCTCCACCTGCAGGACCCTACACTTGCCCTTGTGGAACTTCATGAGGTTTCCTTTCGCTAAACTCTCCAGTCTGTCCAGGTTGAGTTGAGTTTAAGCAACCCATAAAAATTCAAACAATGGAAAAATCACAACAGATTCCAACCACCATGGCTTCTGCCATGACACAAGTATGAATTAAATCTTTGATTGATTCATCTCTCGAAATGAGACAGCTGACATGAGAGAAAAGAATTGTTTCAGTCATCCTTTGCCAAAGTCCATTGTATTTTTAGGCTTTTCCTCAGTTGGTGAAATAAAGTTGTAATGTGGATTAAAATCCGTAGTACAGAGAAAATAAGGCCACAAATTAATCATGAATTTTCATGACAGCAAAAGGTTAACAGTGGATGCCAGAAGTTTTTCCATCTCAAGACAGGTGGTGCTTGTGATATTTATTCATGAGCTTAAAGGGGGGATTAGCAGGGAAATGAGTAGTCACGCAGTTTTTAAGAGATTACTGGATTGGAGAAGACCATACAGAACTTTTTCAAGAGCTCAGACTGCTCTGTGAACAGGCTACAGCACAGCAGATGGAAAAAAAAAAAAAAATCAATATTAACAAAACTAACAATGCACACTGAAAAAAACAATGTGAACTCATCAGCAACCTCGTAGGACTCTAGATCAACTATCCCCTCCCTGGAAAACCTGAACAAAGTCCACACAGGATGGTGGGAATGGCAGGGACAGATCCACCACTGCTGCAATCTGATGTTACAGTCCACAGAACACTTTTATCCTTTGGAATACAGGAGAGGAATATTAAGAACCAGATGACTTAAGAAATGGGGAAAAAAGAACAAAAAACCAGACCCTGATACATCCATGAGGTGAAAAGATTTGTTCAATGTAGCTACTTAGGAGATTATTAAGAGCAGCCATAATAAGTGTACAGACTAATGAATGACAAAGATCAAGATCTTGATTTATTCTCTCAGAATACAAAAGAAAATTAATTCTATATCAATGGAAGACTGAAATTTAGATCTGATAAAAGGAAGTGCTCTTACCGCATTCAGACCATAAGGGTACTTGCCACAAAACTTGAGGAAAAAAGCTTAAAGGGATTCCAAAAAAGGGTAAACATTTCTGTGGATCCACATGAGTCTCATGCTTCTAGAGCAAAGCAAAGCTTTAGAAGAGGGGCTGGTTGTCAAGCACAGCTCTCAGTGTCCAGCCAGACTGCAGCAGGAGCAGTGACCATCACCCAGGTGCAGTGACTTAATGGTATGAGCCAGTGAAGGAAACCCTCTGGGAAACTCTGCCCTAGTGAGGCCACCTCTGGAGTATGGGGTCCCAGTTCTGGGCTCTTCAGTTCAAGAGAGACAAGGAACTACTGGACAGGATCCAACAGAGGCTGTGGAGATGCTGAGGGGACTGGAACATCTCTGTGCCCAGGAAAGGCTGAGAATCCTGCAGCTGTTGAGCTGGAGAAGAGAAGACTCAGAGGGGATCTGATCAATGCTGATCAAGAGCTAAAGGGTGGGGGCAAGAGGATGGGGCCAGACTCTTGTCCGGGGTGCCCAGGGACAGGACAAGGGGCAATGGGCGCAAATTGGAACCCAGGAGGTTCCACCTGAACGGGAGGAGAAAATTCTTTGCTGTGGGAGTGGCAGAGTCTGGCCCAGGCTGTCCAGAGAGGTTGTGGAGTCGTCTTCTCTGGAGAGATTCCAAAGGCACCTGGACGTGATCCTTGGCACCCTGCTCTGGGTGACCTTCTGGAGCAGGGAGGTTGGATGAGATGATCTCCAGAGGTCCCTTCCAACCCCCACCATGCTGGGATTCTGTGAAGAAACATTTTTAGGGAGGGATCTGAAAAATGACACGAGTGTCAGTGACAAAAAAACTTTGGCTCCATCCAACTCAACTGTGCAGTTAATGGAAAAAAAAAAAAAAAAAGTTGGTTGAGAAGAAGAGAGCCAGGCCCACACCCTCACACCTCCCCATCATTCTACCTTAAGTGGTCCAGCACCAAGGAGCTATATTTAGCCATCTCCCTGTTGCTGTGGCAACCAGCGCCTGCTCCAGCTGCACGCCAAGTGGAAAGAGCAAGCTTCCTCTGTAACGTAATTATGCACTTGCTACTTCCCTGGCAATAAATACCATAGTTTGATCTTTGTCTAGAAACAGTCAACTGACTTTTGGAAGCTGGTGGGTTGTTTTTTTTTTGCTCCCAAAGACATCAAGCCTCGGTTTTCAGTTCTGTGAGTCTCACACATCATAGAGCAGCTTGAAAATTTACAGAGGAACTGCTCATTTAAGTGTGGTAGGAAGCTGTGGACAATAAATTGTCACTTGAAGTGTTCAGAGCAGAGAAGAGGAGCCACAGTAGAAAATCTAAACGCCATTACTAGAAGTGACATTCATCTAATGCTGCCATGTTTATGATAAATAAGAAGTAACAGACACACCAAGTGTTTTCTCCTTGCAGACCTGGTTGCAAAGCGTGGGATGTCTGCTCTATTTCTGGGTTTGTCCTATGATATATTGTCATAAACCCCACATTAAAGTACTTAAAAGGGCACTCTATAGGATGCAGGATGCTACAGTAAGCTGTGTCCCATCTAATCTCCTCAACATCTTCCTTCAAGACATGAGGAATAACGATGCCATTCCCAGTCTAGCTTTATTCTTAGAGCCTGGAGCCCTTCTTCCTAAATCCGCAATCCCATGGGAGGAATTTATGGTGCGCCCAAAGAGCAGCTGAGTACAGTGGTTATTCATTCATGCCCTTGGATCTGCTGGACATCCATGTCCTCCCGTGGTTACAAGCTCTTAGAAGTGGTAATGGGCTGTGAGCTATGACTATGCAGGAGTTGGCAGCTGCAGACATTGCTTCTGTGCACTGCAAACCCAACTGACTTCACAAAACCAGACAGAAAGTGGAAGTTTTTACAAATATTTTGCCCTGGCACAGACACCAAGGCCTTCATTCAAATGCAACACTTACTAAAGTGGCTCCTCACAGAAGAAAAAAAAAAACCCTACATGTTTGAACTTTTTTCTTTTAATTACTATTAACCTTTTCCTTCCAAGATTCTTCTTGAACCTTTATCCTTGAGATTCCTGAGATAATCATGTAGTCAAGAAAAATGAGAAGAAATATGACACTTGTGTGCTCAAGGGTACCCAGAACCAGAAGTCAGCAAGATCCTGGTTTGCTGCTTTTCACTCAAAGCATCTTATCCTGGTTAATAGGGAATAGAGAAATATAGTTAGGATATTCTATACAGCACTCTGTCCTGAGAAGCTGAAGAGATCAACTCTGACAAACGGCTAACTACAATGTTTCTTTAGACAAAGCAGAAAAAAAAGCAAGAAATGTAGAGCTTCAAAGTTCCAAAAATTGATAACAAAACATCATGAAATCCTTCCAAAGCAGAAGGGCTTTGGTTACGTTGGCACCTCCAGAGGGTGGTGGTTTCACAAAAGGCAGGTCCATTTACCCATCAGCATTGTTTAACTAAAAATCTGAGCTCGCCATCATCCTACTGTGCTAGACTCTGACTCCCACACTGGCCATGAGCTCTGACAGTTCTGTACCCACAAAGAAGCTTTGGTTTAGACGTGAAACGTGTGCTTTGCATCTATGTAACACTTGAATAATCAAATCCTGATCTGCAATGGAGACTCAGATAGCAGGATGTTCAGCCTGAAGAAGAGAAGGCTCTGGAGAGATCTTCTTGTGGCCTTTCAGGACTTGAAGGGGCCGATCAAAAAGATGGGGACAAACTTTTGAGCAGGGCCAGTTGGAACAGGACAAGGGGTGATGGTTTGAAACTAAAAGAAGGAGATTTGAACTGGAGAAAAAGAAGAAATTATTGATGCTGAGGGTGGTGAGAGCCTGGACCAGGTTGCCCAGAGAGGTGGTCGATGCCCCATTCCTGAAGACATTCCAGGTGAGGTTGTCCAGGGCTCTAAGCACCCTGCTCTAGTTGCAGATGTCCCTGCTTGATGCATGGGACCTTGAGCAAGATGATCTTTAAAGGTCCCTTCCAACCCAAACCAGTGTGTGATTCTATAATACAAGAAATCTTTTTTTTTTCCTTAACCTTTGTCAAATTTGGAGGTTCACCCCATATATGGGCTCCTCCTATGGTATTCATTTGGAGTCAATGCCATGGTGACCGTTATGCACGGTTCTACACAGCTCTTCTCAGTATCTGAAGCACAGCTCAGACCCGACCCGGGCAATCTCTACCAAACAAGTGTTTGCACCTCAACAGAGGTGGCCAACAGCCTGGGACAGTCAATGTCAGCTAGAAACCAGCCTGAGGCGATCACACAGAACCTGTGCACCTCTTTGTTTCACCTGGAGCTAGCTAGGAAGACAGCACCTGTCTTCCTCAGCGACAGTGGTGTGCATTAACTCTTATTTTATGAAGAGCTGGTCTCCAATTCTGCTTTTCCAAACGATCACAGACTTTCCTCAATATACCTCCTACTGTATAATGAGAACATATTCTTTGCATCCATTTTACTTACAATGACTTAGAGAAATAGCCTTAAGAAGGTTATTCCCAGGAACTGTAACCACCCCCTCAGAATAGCAGGTTGTTGAGTTAGTGCTGATGAGTCAGACGGGCTTTTTAATTCTGTTCTAAAAGGAATCACCACAACAGTGGAGAAGGGAGAGGAAAAATAAAAAGGGAATCGAGTGGAAAAGGCTTCCACCGTCTGATGATTCATGCACCATCAGCGTGACTCACCCAGCATTACTCTGCCATTAAAACATGGAGACTGGGCTGATTAGTCACAGTAATGAATTTTTCAAGAAAGGATTCTCCCCTATAAATAATGATGACTTTGTCTGGATGGTGTTAGTGTGACTCACCTTTCCAGCATGCCGGGCAGCACCAATCGTGTCATCTGCAAAAAGAAAACATTCGTGATGGCTGAGAAGGCAGACACCAGCCAGCCCGAGACCGAGGGAAGCCTCCCTTCCTCCCAGGAGCAGCTGCCACCCCCTCCACCCCAACCAAGGCTTGGGGAAGCAGAGACCATACTTTGCGTGGGCAGTTTATTTTTATTCTACCTGGAGAACTTGGCTCTGTCAAGTGGTGTGTGCACTGAATCTGCTGAGCCCATCCAGCTAGTAGAGGAAGTAAAATAATAGTAAATAAGGAAATGTCTTCCCCTACAGCACACTAAAGTACCAGAGTACTACATTGCTCGTAGGATCCCTCTTTCTCCAGCATCCCTCTTCCTCGAGACTGAATATGCCAAGACTCAAGGCAACATGCATCAGATTTTAGCTAAGCTCATTGAACTGCTGATTTCAAGTTAAAAATAAATTGGGAAGCAGCAAGAGCATTGGACAGACCTAGCGAAGATGAGTTTCCTACATTATGTTACCTCCAGGAAAACATTTAAGACCTCAAGATTTTTTTTTTCTGATTGCACAGATGTTTTCACACCCGAGAACCAACACCCTCACAAGGAGAGTAGCCTGGAAAACCTCCTCATGGCTCTGGAAGCTCCTGCCTTCAGCAGGACTCTGAGTAATCTACTTACAATCTGCTTCAAGGATTCTCCAGAGCAGGAATCCTAAAACAAGCTTCCCAGTTGCAGACAGAGCAGCTCTGACAAGGGGAATACATCAAGCATTGATCCAAACTTCCACAATTTAAATTAGTGGGACATAGCTATTTTTCCTACTAATTATTACCATCCTAAAATACCATTTAAATCCAAAATTTCTGCCTGTAAGAAATAATGTTGTCAAAGATCAGCTTGTGCCAAATATTACCCTGTTCCCAAGCAACCCTGTTAATAAATGTCATGGCACTGACACCAAAGACAGACCAGATAAGGAATATAAATTATTACCCCTTTTCATATCTTTAAAAGGTTTTCCAACAAAGTTCTTGAGAACATGGTGGGGAGGGTAATAAAATACTAAAGACACCAAGATGTAACAGCACTCCCACTGATACTGAATTGCCTTGATAGCTTAAAACACGAGACATTTGAGTAGTATGGGAGGGAAAAAACACACACACAAAAGAAATCAACGTACATTGAACCTAGGTTTGGGGTTTTTGTCATTATTTTTAAATAATAAAACATACCCTTTCAGGAATAAAGGAGAAAAACGACGAAAGTAAACAAAATTGCAGTTGACACACAAACAGAATGGTGGGGAAGGGTTGCGTGTTGCATTTTATGGGCATTTCTCCCTTCAAATAGGCTCTGTCATCAGCCAGACTGCATGACAGCTTTGATCAGGGGCTGCACAGGCTGGAGCTGAGCAGACCTTGACTTTCATGAGGTCAGCTCTTGACATCTTTAACTCTCAGCGCTGCCCAGAAGTCACACTAAATATTCCGAGTTGGTAAGCATCACCAAGCTGAACAGGTGTGATGCAACCTCAAAAAAACCCACACTGACATTAGGTCACAAGCGTTTTCATACACTAATGCTTCAAGAGAGATGGGGAAACAAGTGGTTATTTTAACGTTAAAGAATTATTTGGGCTGATTTTAAGACCAGCTCAAGACTGGCAGATCTTTTATCAGGTGCAAGATTTATGATCTCTCCCACAGATCTCTTGTGAAAAAAGCAGAATCCTGTTTCTTGCCTCTCAGGATACTGCACGTCATCTCCACAGACTGACACACAGACATGGACTGAAACTGCCTTCCCCCAGGCAACCCATAAAGGGGCTCAAAACCCAGTACAGGATCTCCCAGAGCAATCCAGAGGGGACTCAACACCTGAAACTTCATCAGAAATCCACACAACAGTCATTCGTGGTCTAAATCCAAATGGCGACTCAGCAAGAAGTTTCCTCAAGCCATTTAGTCTAAAGAAGCAGAGATTCCTACTTGCAGGTAAAAAAAAAAGCACAGCCACGTGGCTAGACTTAAGTTCTAAACCTGGTGCTACACTTAAAAGCACCTACTGAAGGACTAACAAATAGTTGAAGTTATAACAGTGCATTTCCAAGGGCTTTTCTTCAGAAAAAAATCAAATCTGTTTAGTGATCACCTAGTTGTAGCCTTTTCTCAGTGCAATCCCAGCAATAGATTAGGGAAAGAATAATAATTCATAAAGTTCTGAATGCCTTTCAGGCAATACTCACTCTACTACAACACAGGAGGAAAAGCTGAGGTAAATATTCAAAGTCGTCCTTCACACCTTTTGGGCCACACAATTGCTACACCAAGCCAGAAATCTAACAGCATAGTTGTGTATTACAGACAAATCATTCTATGGCATGATGTCATGACTGAAGTCACTCTTTCCACTTCCAGAAGGTGGAACAATCTGTAATGAAGGCCATGCAAGCACAACAAAGGATGAAGACAGAACTTGGGACAAGCGTTTTCCTTTGTTATACCGCTAAGAAGCTATCACTTGTCAGCATCAGTCTCCCCAATGGCTTTACGAGACAAAGTTTTCCCTATTTAAAGCCACAAACTTTCAGAGTCTGGTTTACAAGGCAAA